>JWZX01003220.1:0-41538 GCA_001275005.1 Chrysochromulina tobinii | reverse complement strand
GAAATTCCCGATTCCACTTCCGGCCCCCAGCGCTCCTTGCAAACCCAGGATTCCGAAATTCCCGATTCCACTTCCGGCCCCCAGCGCTGTCCTTGCAAACCTGCAAACCCAGGATTCCGAAATTCCCGATTCCACTTCCGGCCTAATTCCGGCCCCCAGCGCTCCTTGCAAACTTAGGATTCCGAAATTCCCGATTCCACTTCCAGCCCCCAGCGCTCCTTGCAAACCCAAGAGGATTCCGAAATTCCCGATTCCACTTCCGGCCCCCAGCGCTCCTTGCAAACCCAGGATTCCGAAATTCCCGATTCCACTTCCGGCCCCCAGCGCTCCTTGCAAACCCAGGATTCCGAAATTCCCGATTCCACTTCCGGCCCCCAGCGCTCCTTGCAAACTCGCTAACCTTGGCTAATTCCCAGATTCCTAATTCCAATCCCGGCCCCGAAAGGCCCCCAAGGCCAAGAGGTTTAGGATTCCGAGAGTCCGAAGGTTGAAATTACATTTCCCCTACTGTAATGTCACACAACCTACAATCTTTGTGTTCCTCAACACGCAAGAAACAAATAGCAGATGGGGGGCATTCCCTCAAGAACAGTGCCGTAGCACCGGTTGTCGCGTCTGTCGTGTTAACGTTCACACACCACACACAAGTAAACAGACGACTCACGCTCCACGCTGTGGGGAATCAAGCAAGCTAATTAGTCGACACACACAAGTACCTAAACCAGCGCAACCGAGTACCCCTGTAGCCAACGGGGTAGGAAAGGGTGGGCGGAGAAGGAGAGAGATATTGCTTGCTTGCTTGCTTGCTTGCTTGCTTGCTTGTGGGGAACCTCAATTTCGCTGCTGATTTCAAAAAAAGCTCGCGCTGCTCACCTTGGCTGCGCCCTGGGGCCAAGCGTGCTTGATGCCGCCCTCCCCGAAGCGCCCTGCCCCGAAGCGGACAAAGAAGCAGCCCAAGCTCGCACTCAACACGTCCGATGATCAGCAAGCGATCGAATTTGGCGAGCAGCCCTCGCAGCAAGAGGAGGAGGATGTGGAGAATGCCGTTGAGAACGAGGCATCGCCCGATGAGGACGCGGGTTTTGACCCGCTCGCCGAGTTCAGGCGCGCGTCGTCCGCAGCAGCCAAAGCCGTGAAGGAGGAGAAGCTCAAGCACACCGAGATCGAGCGCCACCTCCTCTGCGTTTTTGACGAGATGGAGGAGGCGTCGACTGCGGCTGGCCCAGGGCGTGTCGCGCTCGCAGACGTGCTCGAGGCCGTCGCGCGCGGCACGCAGCCGCTCACGCTTCGCGCGAACACTCAGAGGCGACCCTCCAAGGCCGTGCGCCTGCAGCTGCCGCCCGTTTTCAACCGAGACCAGTTCCTCTTCGAGATGGACCGCGTGCGCAAGCTCATGGACGAAACGACCTTTGAGGCCAACGTGCTTGGCCTCTTTGCTTGCTTCTACCAGCCTGTCGTCGAGCACACGCAGCGAGCGATGGCGGAGAGCGCGTGCGAGCAGCGGCTCAGTGCACGGCAGCAGCTCGTCGAGGAGGAGTGAGGGCGGCCGGATGGTCGCACGCCACTGAGATCTGTACAATGTAGAGTGACAAAGCGGAGCAGCACTCAGGGTTCCCGCGGGCACAGCACCTCTCCAGAAATACGCGAGGGCCACGCGGAATATCCGTCCTTGTATGTCACGTATTGCGAGGGGGATAAGAGCTGCCACCCAATGAACCACCCAAGCACCCTGCTCCCAGGTGGCAGGTCGCCCTGGCGCCCCTCGCCCCCGGCTGGGACCCTGCCTGCAGCCTGGTGCCAGCCGCTTTTCTGTAATCTGAAATCTCAACGAGAACGACAACTACGTCTACGATCAACCGAACGCTGACCGAACGTCACAACTGATTCATGTAGCAAGGGATCAGCTATCTAGTTCAGACGATCTCCGCACGACCGCTTGCCCGATAACGCTCCGGTTAGTAAGAAGTAACGTCTCCCCACCCAAGCGTGTCGGCCACGGCACGGCTTGGTTGGGGCTCTACCGCCTTTCTACCGCCTACGGCTACGCGCACGACGAGGGCACGAGCGCACGACTGTGAGTCAGCGTACGTCAAGACGTCATGCTTTTTCGAGATTTCCTACGTGTCTTTGCTATCTTACCACGGCTCTATGCGTGAGCTGCACGGCTCCACAAACGCCACGATGCGCCGCCCGCCGCGCGCCAATCGAGAGTGACGAATCGAGAGCGCGGACCAAAAAGGGGTCGAGTGACGTCAAAGAATCTCGGGTTCTCGGCACCATCCGGTCCGGATGCTTTACGTCTTCTTCTGCGCGGCTGGCCTGGTGCCTTACGTTCTGCCACGGCGAGCGGTGCTCGCGGCCGCTGCTTCAGCAGCAAACCTTTTCACCCGTCTTCACTGCGCCAGCCGACGCGGACACATTAGGCACCTTTGCGCTCATCGAATCCGTGGGACAGCTGTCCTTGCAAGTGCGGTCGCTGCAATTCTTTGTGCGCGACGCGGCCGAGGAATTGCGGGAGACGGCGGGCGGGTCTTCTGGACCACTGAAAGCTGGTTATGATCTGCTGCGCAAGCGTGTCGCTAGTGATCGGCCGATTCTTCAGTCGATGAGTGAGACGATGGTCCGGGCGCTGCCTGATCTGCGCATCTGCGCTCCGGAACAGGCTTCGTGCGAATGCGAGCCCGATCCTTTGCTGATGCGTGCGGCTGCCCAACAGGTGGAACTCGTGCAAGAGCAGCTGCGAGCCCTCGACGCCGCGTTGGTTGGACCGGACGCCTTCGAGCCGGTCAGCAACGTGGCGGCGCCCGCCTGGCCAGGCCGCTTGATTGCATCGTACCCGGGAGGCGAGGTGGAGCGCGCGCTCGAGGAGATGTGCGAGGCAGCCGACACATTCCTCGATCTTACCACCGGGCGGCCGCTCATGACCGCACGCATCGCGACGCGGAGCCCGGCGCTGCCCGCTTCGGCGGCGGCGGCGGCACCGGCACTAGGGCCACTTGCCCGCGCTATGACGCCCGAGGTAGAGCGTGCCCTCTGCGCAGACGACGCCGTGGGGCCGCCGTCCATGGCCGCGCTTTGCCGTCCTCTGCCTGAGGTGCGGCGCGCGCCCTCGCCATCCCTCTGCGCATCGACGGGCGAGGCGCGGCGCCTCTTCCCACAGGAGCTCAACCTGCTGTACGACAGCAAGTGCGCCGTGTGCCGATGGGAGGTTGACTTCCTCTCCGCGCGCGACTCTGAGGGTAAGCTCACCTACACGGACGTCGAGTCGCCAGAGTACGACGAGACCGCCGCGCGTAACGGCCGAGTCGACTACGGGACCGCGCTCGCCTCCTTCCACGCTGTTCGCTCCGATGGCGAGGTGCTGCGCGGCATGCAAGTCTTTCAGGAGGCGTACAAGGCCGTGGGCCTCGGCTGGGTGTGGGCCATCTACGAAAACCCCGTGGCCCACGCGATCCTCGACGCAGGCTACGGCCTCTTTGCGCGCTGCCGTACCTATCTTACTAGGGGCACCAGTCTCGAGGCACTCAACGCGGCGCGGCGCGCGCGATGCGAGCGGACTTGAATCAGTTGATGTAAAACAACGACAATAGGCACGAACCTGTAGTTCACCTCACCGGCATGACCACACCGTGAGAGTGTCGGGGTGTAATACGCGGTTAGTACGCGCGCGGGGGGACGGAGGACAACACCGGCAGGACCGTGGGCAAGACCCAATCCCATATCAACCGAACGGCCCGACGAGTAACCGCGACTTACTAGCGGGACTCTCTGCCGTACGCTGCATGACCCGCGCCGGCGTACGTCCGACGCACTCTCAGGCTCATTACGCGCTGTCTCGAGTGCGAGCGGCGGCTACCGGGCTACCGGCGGCTTCACCGGCGGCTGGGAGCTGAGTCAGTTCGATTTATGGACGCGAGGTTGAAACGCAAACGGGTCCGGCTGCACCCGCGAGCCGCGTCAATAAACAAAGTGTTGAAACTATTATACTTATCGCTCAATGCTGGAATTTGTTATAGATTTGTTATGAAATATTTGATGATGGATAGTGAAATAACAACCTGGATCGGCACACGGCACCCCGGGTCGACTTGAGCCACTACCCCTTTGCTACGCTCTAACAAATTCTTTCACATATCATATGAAATAATATCTGGGTTTGCACACAATTAGCACACAATCCTCATACCCCAAACTTTTTGAGTATAAATACATATCCGCCGCCCCGTTCACTAATTGGGGGTCGGGGGCGGGTCGCGTGATGCGACCAACTCCTCCGGCCTCGACTAAATGGATCGTCCTCCCTAATGCATCCCTTTAATGGGTGCCCAAGTATTTTGAGTGTACCTAAATTTACGTATCTGCCCGGTTCACTAATTGGGGGTCCGGCAGCCCAGCATGCAGCCCAGAGCCCACACCCCCGGCTAACCCCGAGCCTCATGAGTGACGCCAAATTATACGTCTCCACCGTATCGGTTCACCCCCAAGTATTTTGAGTGTACCTACCCCCCCCCCCAACTTGGAAGCCCCAACCTTTTGAGTATTCCTAACCTATTTACGTATCCGCCGCCCAATTGCCGCCGCCCCCTCCGGCCTCACTAATTGGGGTCCGGGGCGGGTCGCGTGATGTGACCAACTCCTCCGGCCTCGACTAAATTGATCGTCCTCCCAAATGCATCCCTTAAATAGGTGGCGCGCCTACCTGAATATCCCTGATTTCAAACTGAGATCTCAGACTGAGTGAGGTGCGCGGCGCCCTCCTGGGGCTTGTGCTGGCAGCAGTATACTAGCGCGAGCGTGCCAAACGAGATGACAATGAGGGTGGCCGATATAGCCATAAAAGAGGCACCGAGCGTGAACCACTGATTCGAGTCCCAAACGATTTCGTCCACGAACATTATAAAGCCCGAGTAATAGAGCGCAATGGGGAATAAGATGATGCTCAGCATGACCGTCACCAACGCGAACACAAGTAAGAACAAGTTGATCTTGTTCAGGCGCGCGCGCAGCGTGCCGTTCTGGCGATCCTCGGCGATGCTCAGCATGCGCCCTAGAATGGCCGCGACGAGCGACAGGCACGAGAGCACGCAGGACAGCGGCGCCCAAAACGAAATTGCCCACGAGATTTGGTGTTCCCCACGAGATGGGGTGCGCGCAAAGGCGCGCGAGTCGGCGTCGGCGTAGTCGGACGCGTCGAAAGCGAGCAGCGGCACTAATGAGACCGTGGAGAAGAAGGCCGACACGAATGCGAGCAAGTCGAAGAGCTCGTGCAGCCACTTTTGCGACTCCTTCATCCCGATCAGCCCCCGGTCCCAACTTTGGAACGTAAGTTGGGACGGAAGGAATTACAGTACCCGTGAAATCCTATAAGTAGGGCACCGAAATCGCTTGCCCTCAGTTTTGGTAAGTGGTTTCGGTGCCGAGTACATTAGTAAATATGTGAATCCGGATTGAACTCGGTGTGAATTCAATGTGTGAACTCGTGTGACATATTAGCTCGGTGTGAATGAAGCGACTGTGATGTGTACGAGGTGTTGCACTTCACGCTCTTGAGTTTGGTTTGTGCGTGTTGGTGAATTGTGAATGCATGTGAATGAATTTACCCGCTTAACGCCCCCCAGAGCGTTTAAGAGCGTTTCCGCTATTGGTTGCAGGTCTTCAGTCCGTGTCTCGTTTCACTGTTTAACAAAAGAGCACAATGAATTTGAGCGTGAGCGAATGTGGCTTTGCATCTCGCCGTCACGGCAAAATAACGTGAACGTGAACGTGAGCGTGAGCTGAGAACAAGCGTGTGAGCGATTTCCGCAAGTCTGCAGCACGACCTCCTGGTGCTGGACCCCTTGGTTTCCGATGTTGTCGAGGGTTTTGCACTGCGCGAGTCGGAAGTTGCTGCTCCTGCCGGCACGCACGTTCGCGTCGCAAGCTCGGCTGATAGTGGAGAGCAATGCCACCGAGCCGCTCAAGTCCGCCGAGCTGCTTCTTCGGCACACGCTCGAGGCGTTTCCGACGACGCCCGTGAGGCTCGGCGAGGCATCACAAGGCGGTGTGCGAGTTGTATTGTCGACTCTGTCGGATGTGGATGCGGTGGGCGTGCTGGAAGCCGCCATGGCCGGACGGAACGACTGGTCTGTTGTCGCGACGAGGCGTGGAGGCAGCGGCGTGGCATTCCACGCGCTACTCCAGGCGGGTGAGAGCGTGCAGCTGCAGCTGCAAATACCTCACTCTCTCGAGATGATTTCGACGAGTGAGAGGCCCATGCTCGCGCGACCGCGCTTGCAGCCCGGCTGGTTGACCTTTGAGGCGCCTCGCCTGTCGATGCAGATGGCAAAGGCGCTCGCCACGGCTGCTCAGCGCGCGATGTCGCGAGAAGACGTCGCCGCCCGCTCCATTAAGGATGGTCCACTCATCGCCCTCGACAACTTCCTGAAGACGATGCCTGCGCTCTCGGCGCCGCCAGCTGCACCTGAGAGTGCGGCCGCAGCTGAACCGCTGGCGCCGAATCCGTGGCCTGCAGCCAAGAAGCCCTCTTGGGTCAATGAGGCGGCCGCCGCCGCCTCTGCCGCGGCCGCGGCCGTGGTGCCGCCGCTCAAAGTGCCTTCTGCTCCTGGGAGCTCGCCGACACCGGCGCGGGGGGCGCGCGCCAGCTCATCGGCTTCGTCAACGACCTCGCCCGACACGGCGCGCCCACCCGCCGAGGACGACGACGCCCACGACGACGCCCTGACGATTCTCGGCGAGCTCGGGGTGCGAGTCTACCCCGCGCCCGCGCCCGGCACGGCGCGTGCGACCGACGGCTGGTCGAGCCTCGCCGGCGCGGAGCACGTGCGCGAGGCCGTCGAGGAGGGGCTCCTCTTCCCTCTCAAGCACCCGGAGGCCTTTGAGCACACGCGGCGCGGGACGCGCGCGGGAGAGGCCGTGACGGCTCCGCGCCCGACTGCACTGCTCTTCTTCGGGCCGCCAGGCACGGGCAAGACGATGGCGGCGCGGCTCGCGGCCGAGGCGGCCGAGCTGCCGCTCGTCGCGGCGCCGCTCGAGGCGCTCATCTCGAAGTGGTACGGCGAGGGAGAGCAGAAGCTCGCTACCCTCTTCGCTCGGTGCGAGCAGCTCGGCCCCTGTGTGCTCTTCCTAGATGAGATCGATGCCCTCGGCGGCACGCGTGCCAAAGAGATGCACGAGGCGTCGCGCCGAATGCTGTCGACGCTGCTTCGGCACATGGATGGTCTCGATGCTGGGCAGCACGTCGCGCTCATCGGGGCGACCAACCGACCGCGAGACCTCGACCCGGCTCTCATCTCCCGCTTCGATGTGCGCGTGAGCTTTCCGGCGCCCGACGCCGCCGGCCGCGCGAGCATCTTTGCGCGCTACGCCCGCCAGCTCGACGCGAACGCACTGAGCCAGCTCGGGGATCGCGCGACCGGGCTGAGCGGCCGTGACATCCTCAACGTGTGCAAGTCTGCCGAACGCAAGTGGGTGTGTTCGAGGCTGCGCGCGGGCGCGCCGATGGGACCCGACGAGCTGCCCCCTTTGGAGCCCTACCAGGAGGCGGTGACGCGATACCTCGAGGGGATGACGGTGCAGGAGGCGGGCGAACAGGAGCAGCGACGAGGGAGTGGCGGTACGGGTATGATGATGGCGAGTGAGGGCGTTTGAGGTGAGCGATGACGGCGGGGAGTTATGGCCTTATACTTCACTTTGAATTTAGCCGAATTCAGGACGGAGTGAGACAAAAGAGACAAAATAGCCTCTTACCCAAATAGAAATATGGCGCTGTGAGGCATCTCAGTCAATAACGGCCTGTGTAAAAATAGCGAGGCTGGTGTCGGCCACGCCTCCGTCCACAGCGATACCAGTGCCCGTGTGCGCCCGTGTGTCCCGTGTGTGTCCCAGCTCCCCCGGTGTAGAGGCGCGCTTTGAACAGCAGCTTTTCCGTGAATGCACGTGTTGATGTGAATTTGATGAATGCCTGTGAATGCACGGTGAATATGCGGTTGCTTTACCCGCTTAACGCTCCCCAGCGCGTGTCCGAGATTTGGTTGCAGGTCATCACTGTGTCTTGTTTCGCCCAATATGCAGGGTCGTTCCGATCGCGCCAGCACTCCTGCTGCTCAAGCGCCCTCCACGTGCGTCGAACTCGTTGAGCACGACCACCGGTCCGCCTCATCGGGCGGCAGCGAGAGCAGCGATGACGCGGACGAGCGGTGGCGGCTCCGGCACAACCTGACAAGCGCTGCGTTTCCGCACCTTGGCCATCGTCGATGCAACGCTACGGAGGGCAGGCCGCAGGAGTCCTGGCGCGCACAATGGTCCGCCAGCCGGTTTGCGAGCATCTTTGAGCGGCGCCAACAGCCGCTGACAATTTTGGAGATAGGTCCGTGTCTCATGCCGAATCGTTTCACGCCGCACCTGCCTGACCACATCAAGGCCAAAGTGGTTGTGCACACGGCGGATTTCACGAACGACGAGGCGCTTCTGCGCAAGAATTGCTTCAACGGCAAGAGCGTGCCGCACATCGATGTAGTCGATGACGCGCAAGTGCTCAGCAACGTGGCTGACAGCTCGTATGACGGGCTGATGGCGTTCCACGTACTCGAGCACATGGCCGATCCAATTGGGGCGCTGAAGGCGTGGCTACGCGTGGTGCGACCGGGCGGCTGCATCCTCTTCGCGGTTCCCGATGCGTGCGCCGAGCGGCAAAACGGCGATCGGCTGCGCCTGCCGCCCACGCCGGAGCATCTGGTGAGCGACCACCGATTTGCTCTCAAGCATAAACACAAGGCAGCGCCGCTGCTCTCGCGCAGTGATAGGATACACGGCACAGAGTCGTCCATCTCGCAGGGCGTGTTCATCCTTGAAATCGCCGCGTGGGTGCTGGCCAACCGCCCGACGGAGCTTCAGATGCGTCAGTTTGCCAACTCTGCGGAGTTCGCGAAGCAGGCACCGTGCCCAGGGGCGCCGCTCACGGCGCAGCGACCCGCGCATCGGTTGATGTCGTGGCTGCGCACTGTGCATCGCAACCACGACGTGCACCAGAGCCACTTCCACGCGTGGGACGTGCCGGCGATGCGTGAGATGCTCGAGACAGCCCGCCCGTGGCTCGCCGAGACGAGCGCCTTTCGGACGATCGACCTCGTCTCCGCTCAGAGCGGACCCTTTCAGATGCAGGAGCTTCACGTCGCTCTCGAGAGGGTGGCGGTGGGTCAGAGTAGAGTCAGAGTGTGAATCTAGATTCATCCCGCACGCGACACGCCCGGCACATCATTGAAACACATGGAACTTGTCAGGAACCTACACACTTTGCACCGCCGCTCCCCGCACTATGGTCGTTCAGTACAGTACATGCATTTCATTAGCATTCGGTTCCATTTGCGACTGCGACGGTTTCGCTTTCGGATTCGGGTAGCGGTACGCCGAGACTCACGATGCTCCCACTAAGAACGCCGAGACGCACGGGTGGTGTGGGAAAGCACAAGGGTCGGACCGCTGACATCCTCCACTTTCTCGTCAAACGTCAGTCCCTCGAAGGCGTTGTGATGATCGCTCTTTCGCCACGAGTGGTCTTTGGGGTTGACCACTTGCACGTCGTCATTCGCGAGCCGCTTGAAGATGGATGTCGGGTTCGTGGTGCAACTTAAGGATGTGTGCGTGATGCCGGTGCCCGCCATTGCATCCGTCCCCGCCTTACCCATCGGTTCCATGTCCAGACCAACCTCGTGGAGCGCTTTGCTCAGGCACGATGCGGCACCCGCAGCGCCTGTCCAGCAGTCCTCGATGCTGATCAGGCCATCGGTGTAGGACTTCGACACGTTTGCGAATTCGGTCGCATAGCGCGGGATGCTGCAGTCATACTCGGTGCCGGCAGGAGTGAACCGATGGAACACGGAGAATTGCCGCTTCGCCTCGTTTCGCTCGAGTGTGAACGACGCGACCTTCGGGTTTTGCTTGAACGACTCGAGACCGTCCTTCCACGCCTGCATCGCGTGCGTGTTCTTCGCCGTCGAACACTGCGACGTGTGCTCGTCCTTCATCAACACTCCCGGCGTATCCGCGTTGACAAACTGAGGGAAAAACTTGAGCGTGATCGTGCAGTCCGCTGCGGGGCAGATATGATCGGGCACGTCCGAGCAGATGAGATCGCGGGCGCGGACAAAGTAATCGGCGAGGTTGTAGGTCAGACCCGTGCACATATCTGCAGTGGCATGGGCGAGATTCATCGAAGGAAGAAGATTGTGTTTGATCGCATTTTCCATCTTCAGTGTCAGCTGCGGATTGTTCGAATGCATGAGGGCGCCAGAGTCCGCATTGAAGATGGTGTCCGGAAACTTCGAGTTATCGCATTCGGGGACGTTGGCCTTTGCCCACAACGTCGTGGCGTGTGCGAAGGGCTCCCCGAGGTCGAACACGCACGGGTGAGTATCGAGCGCTGCCCCGAAGTTCGTCGTTCCGCTTCCGTGGTCCGAGACGATGACCAGCACCTGCGGGCGAATATGCGGTGTCGCCGGGGGGTGTGTCGCCGGGGTGTGTGTTGCTGGCGTTCCCGGCGTGTGTGCCCCTGTTCCAGGTGTGTGTGCTGCCCCTGTTCCCGGTGTGTGAGTTCCCGGTGTGTGCGTTGTCGGTGTGGGATCCGTCTCGTCTGCTGGCGATGTGTGCGTTCCCGGTGCGTGTGGCGTCGTCGGGGTGGGATCCGTCTCTTCTGCTGGCATTGTCTGTTCTGCCGGCTTGTGTGATCCTGTTCCCGGTGCGTGTGGAGTCTCATCAATGATACGAATCCCATCCCCTGGCGATGACTGTACTGCCGGCGTGTGTTTGATGGCAGCCGCTGCCGGTTCAGGCCTCGCGGCCGGTGCATGTGCCGCGTCTGCCTTCTGGCACGCGAGGAGGCACTGTGTATGCATAAAGGCCGAATTGGTCCGGCATTCGCCCGCCGCCGCCCACTCGGCACAAGCCTGGAGTGGCCGAGGCCCACTAGGCGCTGACGCTGATGTCGCGGGGCCGCTGACGCCCACCGGCTCGATTAGCCCCGCAGCGCGCATTTGCAGTGGCATCGCCATGATGGCACACAGCATGGTGAAGACCATCGATCGGTGTTTTTTGCTACCAAATTAGGGTGCGAGGAGTATCCAAATATGGCAGCACTCTTTGGAAAATTCTGAGAGGAATTCCATTTCCGACACGAACCCGACGTCGTTCCGGCAGCGTTGAACAGGTCGAAGCGTACTATTTTAAGGAGGCGGCATTGACGACGCAGAGATCTTACCTGGGATTCCGCAATGTCCATTGGTCCGAAGGGCTTCGTCCTTGCCCTGCTCCTGTCCGCTGCGAATGTGTTCAGTGCCACCAGTGCAGCTGGCCGCGCCACCAGCCCGCCACCAACTGTGGGTCGCGTGCGCTCGCTCTCCGTCACCGGCGCCGGGGTGCTCTGCCTGCTCTGCCAATCGTATACTGAGGGTCACGTGGCAGCGATGCCCATCAGTGCGGCCCTCGGCGTGTGCGGCTCGCTCATCTCGGGTACACAAAAGACGCCCTCGTTCCTGGCCCGCTTCCATGCGGTGCCACTGGCGCAGGGCTACGTTGCGGCCAGCATAGTGCGATGGGCCGCTCGGATCCTCTATCGAATGTCACCAGTGAAGCCTCGCGCCACCTCTATCGCCCCGCCTGCGCAGCCACGAGCTTCAGCAGGAGCAGGAACAGCAGCAGTAGCACATGCGTCGCCTCGCTCGATACTCGGGGCCGGCCGACGGCGACAGCAGCCGGCACCACCCAGGCTGGCGCCAGTCGCAACTTTGATTCCCGCGAAGGGCATCCCGATGTTTCCAGGCAGCCCCAGCGCCGCCGTCGGCCCTCGCAGCGCGATCGGCTCTCTCGCACGGCGGCCCAAGCAGAAGGTTCTCATCCTCATGTCCGACACGGGTGGCGGCCACCGCGCGTCTGCCCAGGCACTCGCCGAGGTACTCGCCCAGCGTCACGGTGACAAAGTTGAGACGGCGATCGTGGACGTGTGGACCCTCTACGGGCCGTGGCCGTTTGGACAAGAGCTCGTGCCCTACTACCGCGAGCTTGCCAAGCGGCCACTCCTATGGTGGGCGCACTTCCGCGCGAGCTCACTCAAGCCGGCCGCGTACCTCATGTCGCAGCTCATGTCGGCGGTGTGCTACAGAGGCTTTGAGCAGTGCATCCGCGAGCACGCCCCGGACGTGGTGATCTCGATGCACCCGCTCTGCCAGGCGGTGCCCATCAAGGTGCTCCGTAGGATGCACCGTGATGAGCTCGAGGCGGCGGCGGCGGCGGTGCATCCGGGCGCGCGGGCGGCGCGTCGCATTCCCTTCGTGACTGTAGTTACCGACCTCGCGACGCCGCACCCTTTCTGGCTGCATCCGCGCGCCGACCTGTGCTTCGTGCCCTCGGACAGCTTCCACAAGGCTGCCACCGACCGCGGCCTCGCGCGCTCGCAGCTCCGGCAGCACGGCCTACCGGTCCGACCTGGCTTCTCTCCCAAACGCGTCTTGGCGACGGCGCCCGGTGCCGTCACCAATGGATCTTCTTGGGTGGCGTCGCGTGCCGTCCCGAGCGTGTTGAGTGAGCTGGGCCTGCTGCCTGACCGTCACACGGTGCTTCTCGTGGGCGGCGGCGATGGGGTCGGCAAGCTCGGCGAAATTGTCCACGCGATGGCTCAAGAGCTCGCGGAGTATAATGCCGCGGGCGGGGCGCCGAGTTGGGCGCCGGCGCAGATGGCGGTCGTGTGTGGCAAGAACCAGGAGCTGTGCCAGCAGCTGCAGGCGCGCGACTGGGGCCCTCACCTGCACGTGGCCGTCGTGGGCTTCACGTCGCGAATGAGCGACTACATGGGCGTCGCCTCGTGCATTGTCACCAAGGCGGGCCCGGGGACGATAGCTGAAGCGTGCTGTTCCGGACTGCCAATCATGCTCTCCGGCTACCTGCCAGGACAGGAATCCGGCAACGTGGCTTTCGTGGTCGATGGCGGCTTCGGCGCGTACGCATCCGAGCCCGCCAAGATAGCAAGCACCGTCGCCAGCTGGCTCGCCGAGCCGCAGCGTCTCGCCCAAATGTCGGAGCGCTCAATACTCGCCGCGCGGCCTCTGGCGACCGAAAGGATCGCCGACGACATCATCGAGCTCATACGACCAAATCGCGTCGAGCCGCGCGCGCGAAAAAACTTGTGGGCGCGGCGGCGCACGGGTCAAAAGGCCGCGATCGATCGCGGCCCTGTCCTTCAGCCGGCATGAGCACCATGACGCATGACCATGAACACATCATAAAGTTGTCATCGGGCGCTGGCTGGTTGCATGGCGCGGTGTTCCATTACCGATTACGTCCGACGAGAGTCTCCAGTGCGAATGGCGGTAATTTTGTGCAAGCTCCGGTACCCATCCCGAATGTTCCACGTCACGTTAGTTGGAGACTTCGTGCCACTATGTAGAAACACCATAGGGTAATTACCTGAGTGTTGAAACCATGGTTGAAACCCTCCCCCAAGGTCAACTCGTCAACATCATTCTCGCGCCGACGTGCAACGCAAGGTGCATGGATGGATTATGGATTTCGTGTACGTGTTTATCGTCGTCATGAACATGATCCTTCGGATCGCTCTCTAGAGTACGCCACAACGACCGAACCGTTTACGACGTGCCTCCACACCGCGCACATCATTTCATACAGCGCCGGGCGCTCCCACAGAGAACCTCGACCCAACGCAACACGTCGTACTGGACACGTTTCAACCGAAGACGTGGAAGAGCACTGTCGCACACAGCTCACAGGCACGCACTTTACGTGTGCACGCGTCCGTTCTCCAACGCTGCGGTGCTCGGCGTGCACTCTCGTGCACCCGACGGCGCATCGTGGCCGGCCCCCAGGGCCAGCTGTCTGCTCAACACGACGCTCATGCATGGCCTCCCTCCTGTAGTCGCAAAGCTCAGCGAGAGGCGGTCTTCACGCCGCCGCACTGCCGTCACATGCCCCATCACACGCCCCCGTCTGCGCTTCCGCCATCCCCGCCCATGGCGATCTCACCCTTCAAGAGGCCTGTCCCACGCCGCCCCTCGCAGCGCAACGGCCTCTGCTCGGCCGCCCGACCGCCATGGCCGAACGGCGATAGCTTCGTGTGTGTACCGATACGCTCCGGCAGCACCTCGCTGCCTTTCCCGGACGCCGTGTTGGGCCTGTGTCTCGCACTGATCATCATCATCACGAGGGATCTCGCAGCACGCGTGCTGACTCAGACTTACGTAGCCATGGTCGTCGCGTCCAAGGGATGCTCGCCTCCCTTGGCGCTTGACAGCTCGGTCTGCATGCGCTTTGCGGGTGGTGCATCCTCGTCGTCGAATCCGGGCTTGGCCTGAAGCAGCGCCTTGATCGAGCAGCCCGTAGGCGTGTCGAGTCGGAACGGAGCAAGCTCGCTCAGTACTGCGATGCGCTCCTCGCTTGATAGGCCTGCGAGCGCCTCGCCGGTGGCGCCTGGCTGCGCCGATGGCGTCGGTGCGAGGAAGGTGGGCGCGGTGGCGACTGTCGAGCTGCTCGGCCCACCCGTGCCCCCATGCGAAAGCCGTGGCGGGGCACGCACGAATCCCGGGGGTACGGTCTGGGGCGGTGGCGCGGTCGGCCGCGACGTGTGCTGGTGCTGCTGCTGCTGCTGGGCATTACTGAGCCCGACCGCCATCCCCACCAACGACGCGAGATCATCGTCTTGGAAGGACTCGGCGAGCGGCGTGCTGGTCGGGAAGGCGCCCGATCTGGCGCTCGATCTGGCGCTGCCGGTGCTGCTGCCCCCACCGTTGTGGAAGAGAGCCGTCGCGGGCGGCAGATGCGCGGTCGGGGCGACATGCGCCATGAACCCAGCAGGCGCGGGCGTCGTGAGCATCGACGCATCGGGCGAGAAGGGCGAGCTGAAGGGCAGCTCGTCCAAGTGGCGCGAACCGCCACCAATGCCGCCGAATAGGTCGTCGTCGAACAATCGGGGTCCGGCACTGCCGGGCGCCCCGAGCTCGTCGGCATCCAGCAGCTTCATCGGCGGCATCCGTGGTAGGTCGCTAGTACTCTCGAGGCCCTGCGTCGTCGTCGTCGTCGTCGCCGCCGTCGAAGGCGCGAGGAAGGCGCCACCGGACTTGTCGACATTGCCGTTGTTGGCGCAGTCGACGCACTTGCACTTGTCGGTGCACTCGATGCCCATCTGCCAGCACTCGCAGTAGTTCTTGATGCAGCGGCTCTTGGTGCAGTTGCACCCGCGCGCGTGCTTGGTCTTCTCCTTTTGGGTGACGCCCTCCTTGGCCGCCTCGCCCTTCTCCTGGTCGATGAACTTTGCCTGGAATGCTTTCGGGTTGCGCTTGAGCACCGACTTGCGCGCCTCGTCGACCTTGTCCCGAGTCTCCTCCTTGTTCGCGCAGTCGTTGCAGTTGCACCCGTCGCACATGAGCCCGACCGAGAAGCAATCGCAATAGAGCTTGAGGCACTTGGAGTTGCGGCAGTTACACTTCTTTGGCCGGCCGCCACGGCTCTTGGACGACTTGATCGCTTGGGGCGCAATCGGCATGCCCGCTTCGTCATATTGCTGCACGCCCGCACCGTCCTCGCCGGCACCGCCCTCGTCCTCGCAGGTGTCGCAGGTGCCCGCCAGTCCACTCCCGAGCTGCTGCTCCTCGGACTCATCGATGCCGGCGATGATCTGCTCCATCGTGATGTCGAGCCCGAGTGCACCGCAAAGGGCACGATCGCCGCCGATGTTGTCGGCGACGCTCGCGTGCAGGAAGCGCTCGATGGAGGATGGCGTGTCATCGAGCGGCGGCAGCGGCGTCGCCGCCGCGTGGCTGCTGCTGCTGCCACCAGCGCTGTTGCTGCCGGGCGGCAAATGGCTGCCGGCGAGGAGCTTCAGGCCGCGGCGTGCTCCCGAGTTGCCCTTCCGCGCCGCCGATTCGCAAGAGGCACGCGAAGCCGAGGGCGGCTGGCTCGTCGCCGACGTCGCGCCGGCGCCACCGATGTACCACGACGAGTCGGCACTCGAGGCCTCGCCGAGCGTGGGTGGCACCGGCGCTGCCGCCGCCGTCGTTGCGTCCTCGTCGGTCAGTCGGTCGGTCGGTCCGGTCGCACTGCCTATGCTCAGCCGTGCGCCGCCCGTGTGGTTCTCGCCGAGGTTCTCGCCCACCAGGGGTGCGCTGCGCAACGAAGACGAAGCGCCGCTTCGTACGGGCGACTTGCGCTGCGACGCCGCCGACCTGGCGCCGGCGAACCCCAAAGCAGCGACGGCGGCGGCAGCGGCCGGGGCAGCGGCAACGGCAGCAGCAGCGGGTGGTAGGATGCTCGGCGGTGCCTCGATGGACGGCGAGCCCATCCTGGCCATCGGCCCGGACGGTGGCTGGTAGTTGGAGTAGTGGCTCTTATGCAGCAGCCGTGCGAGGTTGCCGCCGACCGCCTGCTCCGCTGGCAGCGGCGTGAGCGCGTTGGCAAAGGCGGCGAACGGCGAGACGCCGCGCCCGCCGTGCATGATGAGGCGGGTGCCGCCACCGCGCGAGAGCGGCACCATCGCATCCGATGGCCCCGCGGCCGCAGACGGAAGACCCACTGGTGAAACGCCACCTGATCCCGGGGAGGCAAGGGCGCGTGAGAGAGCTGGTCGCGAGAAGAGGGGATGCGCGCGCGGCATGCGGGAGTAAGAGCACGCGTCCTGACCTCCGAGGTGCAGCCGTGCAAAGTGCGATGGCGACTCGCCCGCGCGCGAACCCAGGCCTATGGGAGTGGAAGTCCGCCTCCTGTTGCTGAACGGAGCGTCGTCATCACGCGTGGTCACCCGCCCGCGCTTGATCGAGAACGAGTAGGAGCATCGATTGAGCCCGGGGCTCACCTCTTTGGCTTCCTGCGCCGCCGCCGGGGGCAGCGGCGAGCGCTCACTGGGGTCCATGTTCGCTCTCGCGCAGCCAGCCGGTGGGAAGGCGCGGCTGGAGCTCGATGGGAGCCAGAAATGAGAAAGGAAGGGTCGTGATCTTCGCGGCGGGTTGTGCGCTGCGGCTGGGTGCGAGCGGTGACGTGCTAACGGGCCTGTGGGTGCAAGACGCTCTGTGCGGGCACGGCACTCTGACGTCGGGGCGCGGCGACGTGTACGGGGGCTTCTTCTCGCGTCGCTGATGGGCAAGGCCGGCGCGTGTACGCCGACGGCTTCATGTACGAGGGCGGCTGGCTGGATCTGCTTGGGCGGTGGCCTTGGGGGAGGTACCCGACACGAGCAGCTCGAGGAGCGTTCGTAGCGACGCGACGGAAGCTACCTGTGCTCGACACCATCGTCACTGACGACGGTGTCGAGTGCGTCTTTTGCGTACCCAGAGGGGGGCGCGCCATCGGGCGCGTCGGCGCACAGGTTCGATTCCGCCGTCGTCTCCACCGCCGCGCCCCGCCATCGTCGGTTCGTCGCCTCCCGCCCGCCGGTTGCGTGTGCGCCGCAGCAGGCTTCCTCGCACCAATGCCGGCCCGGCTGCGCGTGTGCGCCGCAGGCTTCCGCCCGTGGCTGCGTGCCCTATTTGGACTGACTGTGGTGCTGTGCGTTCCGGTGGTTTGTGTACAAACCAGCCGACGGCATCGTGGTTGTTCTCGTGCACGAAGCGTGTGACCACCACCGCGTGCGAGTCTTGCGTCTGTGCGCGGCGCCAGGCCACGGCACACCCGCACGGCGACGCAGTCCTCGCATGTCGGGCCGCGCGGGCAAGCCGGTAAGGCAGGAAGCGCCGAACGATTCGCGTCACCAAAACTATAGTAAAAACTAAACGCCATCGTAATTATAGCCCATACCGTTAGCGTTCGTTAGCGTCGTCGCCAAGCATTAGCATACACACCGACCGTAACCGTGGACGTGCGGGTACGCGTAGTCGGTTAGTGTATGGCGGGCAAATTGCCGCAACCCGCAAGCGCCGTCGCGGCTTTTGCGCACACAACGCGCACATGTGCGCTCCGTGACTGTGTCTCGTAAACAGGCGGTCGTGTAAGGTGAAAGGTGTGTGTATTCTGCGAGGTGCGAGCGCGGCTGAGCGCCGCGCGCGCGGCCGGGCACAAAGGTCGAAGGCAGTGCGCGCGCCAGTTGTGCGTGCCGCCGAGTTGCTTAACTAAGGACTAGCACCGGCTTGGGATGCGGTTGTTAAAGTTTGTTGATAATAGTTGACTTGATAAGTACAGTAACACAGACTTGCCTTCACATGACTTGACTTGTGCCACACGAGACAAAAAACTTGGCACTTGGAATGCATGCAGAAAAAAGCCGACGACTCGGCAACCCTTTCCTTCCACTCTCTCGCTGATGCCGAAGTGCAGCACTCGTCCGATGAAGCCACTGACGCCGTTGCCGCCGATCGCCGAAGAGGATGGGCCAGCGCCGACGCTCACGCTGCCAGTGTCACAGCTTACACCGCGCCGGCTGCCGCACCCGTATCGTCCGCCACCCCGTACGTCTGCGGCCGAATGGAAGGCCATGCAGCACGCGGCGGCCGAGAAGGCGGCGGCCGAGGAGGCAGCGGCCGAAGAGGAAACGGCCAAGAAGACAGCGGCCGAGAACGCCAAGAACGCCAAGAAGGCCAAGAAGGCAGCGGCCGAGATGGCAGTGCCAGAGGCGGCAGCGGCAGAGGCGGCAGAGAAGGCAGTCATGGTGGCGCTGGTGGCGGCGCCGCCGAAGGTGCCGGTGGTGGACGAAGTGCCGGTGGTGGACGCAGTGCCGGTGGTGTCTGTGGCAGCGGCAAGCGCGGCAGCGGCAAGCGCAGTTCCGTCGGGCGCCGTCTCGGGCGCCGCCTCGGGCGCCGTCTCGGGCACCAAGCGCCCATTCGCGGCAGGCGGCGGCGGGCAAGGCGGCGGCCGAGGCGCGCGCGACGGCGCAGCTGGCGGCGCAGCAGGCGGCGCAGCAGGCGGCGGCGAAGGCTGCCAAGGCGGCGGAGGAGGAGGCGGCGAAGGCGGCTGCCAAGAAAGCCGCAGTGCAGCAGCAGCAGCAGCAGCAGCAGCAGCAGCAGCAGCAGCAGCAGCAGCAGCAGCAGCAGCAGCAGAAGGCGACGGAAGCGGACTCCTCCTCGGAGCGCGTGGCGGCGGCTGAGCGGCAGATGCGCCAATTGCAGCTGCAATTAGAGCAAGCACAGGCGGCCCGAGACGCCGAAGTAAGCGCTCGGCAGCAAGCAGAGAGTGTGGCGGCTGCGGCGGCGCGTCAGGCAGGCGAGGCGGCGGCGGCGGCGGCGGAGGCGGCTCAGCAAGCTCTAGCGGCGGTGCAGAGGTTCGCGCAGCAGCAGGACGCGGCCGCTGAGGAGGAGAGGCAGCGGGCGGAGGAGAGGCAGCGGGCGGCGGCCGCGGCGGCGGCCGAGGCGGCAGCGGCCGAGGCGGCGTCCGCGGTGTCGGCGACGGCCGAGGCAGCGGCGGCGGCGGCGGCAGCAGCGGCGGCGGCGCCAGCTAGTCGCTCAGGAGAGGCTTTACCCGCCAACCTGCCGCTGGATGGACTCGAGCTGCTCGGCGGGCCGGCGGGCACCGCCGTATCGGGCGGTGCGCCGCTCGCGTCGGCGTCGCTCATGGCGCTGCTCGATGCCGAGGGGCAGCAGCAGCCTCGCCTCATCTTCGTGTGCGGACGCACCGACAGCGCCTCCCTTACGGAGGCGTGGCGCTACTTCGATGCGCAGCTGCCCGCGCCCCGGCGGCGTTCGCTCGGGGTCACTTTGGTAGGCCTCGCCGACGGCGACGCGCCAGCGCTGATCACGACGGCGCTCCGTCGCGCCGCCGCGGGCACCAGCTTCGCCACGTATCAAGACCGCCAGGGCGCGCTGTTGCGGGCACTCCGCATGGCCTGCCCGTCGAGCGCCGGCTCGCTCGCGATCGTGCTCATTGGCGGCTTGCCGGTGGAACCGAGGCTCCTCGGCGCGTTCGGCGCGTCCGGTGACGGCGCCATCCAGAGCGCCCTGCGCTCCGCCGTCGCGCGCCTGACGGAAGAAGTCCTCGCCCTCGACGCCGCCGGCCCGTCCACATTCAAGGCCGACCCTGGCCTCGCTGATCAATGGCAGCTTCTCTTTCAGACGCTCGACGGCCCTGCGAACGCCGCCAACGGCGGCGGCCTCGGCGGCCTCGGCGACGGCACGGGCAGCGGCGGCGGCGGCCGCGTCCCTAACTTGGCAAGTGCCCCTAATTTGGCAAGTGCCGACTGGACTTTTGGCCGCGGCCGCGGTGGCCGTGGCACAGGCCGGGGGGGTCGGGGGATGCCCCTCAGTCGCGGTGAGGGCGGGCGTGGCGGCGCGAGCGTAGGCGGGCCGACGCCCCTTCGCCCGTACGGCGTGTGGCTCCCTGGGCTCAAGCGCGTCGCCCACCTCCTCAACGGCACCGCAGGCGTACGCCACGTGGCCTCCT
Source organism: Chrysochromulina tobinii (assembly GCA_001275005.1). Lineage (NCBI taxonomy): Eukaryota > Haptophyta > Prymnesiales > Chrysochromulinaceae > Chrysochromulina > Chrysochromulina tobinii. The sequence continues at coordinate 21,183 of JWZX01003220.1, read as the reverse complement.
CCAAAGTCCATCGGAAACTACCCAATGGCGCCACGAGCAAGGAATCAGACGGCGAGGCGGGCGGCACAGAGGGCGGTGCAGCTTCCGCGGCGGCACCCGAAGAGGAGGGGGCCGCCACGGGGGCTGCTGCTGCTGCCCCCGGTGTGGGTATCGGCAGTCCGTGGCCAAATGTGAGCTCTGATGGCGGTCAGCTCATCATCCGCATCGACGGCGCGGGCAACTATGGCGCGCACCGGCTGCTCGCCTCGTACCGCGACGCGTCAAGCTATCGCACCCAGCTACTCTTCGTGTCGTGCGAGGACTATTTCCCGCTGGGGGAGCTGCGCGAGGTGCTGCGCGCGCTGCAGCCGGTGCTCAATTTCGTCCTCGAAGATGGTGGCGACCGAGCGCGCACGGAGGTGCCCTTTTGAGGGCGTTACGTTGTATAAGAACGACCTTTTTGGGCCATCAGCGCCGCTCCAATCTAGTCTTATCGCGCAGACGCGTGTTCGCGTCTGTGCATGCGATGCCGACGCGTAAGCGCGGTCTAAGGGATCAGTTAATTATTTTATAGTCCGTATATATAGCGAAACACCAATGACGCGAATGCGAAACATTCGGTTTGAAATCAGGGCCCAGCTGAATCCGGGTAATATTATTTATGACTTGAGCAGGAGGATTGTGTGCAAATCCAGATATTAATCCCTCCCCTACCCCCTTGGTTAAATGCGTAAATCGCTCAGTTTGAGATCAGGGTATGAGGATTATGTGCCAATCCAGACATCATCCCTCCCCTTTGCCCTTAGACCCCATTGGGTAAAAACGTAAAATAGCCCGAGAGCTGGCCAAAAAAAAGGCCGAGCTAAGGCGAAAAGGCCGAGCGCTGAGTCCCCTATTCTCTAGCCACAAGGAGTATGGGTCCGGGAGGGTGGGGCACGACAAATGTGGCTTGAGCGGGCCGACACGACTACATGTACAGACTCAAGCGGATGAGGACGCCCGGATTTTATCCTATCATACATGTAGTGTCGTCCGCCGACCGGGCGACCGCCGTGAATGCTCCTATATTCAGTGACCGCCCGCCGGCGCACCCCGCTCGAAACCTTCCGCCACAGCGTTACTGACCACTTGACTTGACTTGACTTGACTTGCTTGCCCCAGATGACGTAACTGCCTGCCAAGTTTGCGTCAAGTTTTGCTCATCCGGAGCGCATACAGCCACGCCCCTTGGCACAGCCCCACAACAAAAGTGTGGCGATGCCACTTTCGTACAAAACGGCCGCAAACTCGAGCTCGAACGACTCGATCCCGCTCTCGGCATACAATCGCTTCGTGCAGGAGCGACGCTCGGCACTTTCCCAGGCCGACTCGTCACTAACATCCTCGCAGGCATTCGCGCTCGCTAAGGAGGAGTGGCGCCGGCCGGATGCACAGCAAGCTCTCAAGCGCCAGATAAACCGCGAACAGGAGCAAGCGCGCGACGAGTGGAAGAGCCGTCAGCCCGGCTACAAACACTCCGCCAAGGACGTCAACAATCATGACTGTTATGATGGCGGCAACGACAGCGACGAAGGTGAGGCCTGGTTCCATCGTGCGCCTGGCACCACCCGCCACCACACGAAGGAAACGTTGGCAGAGCTGGTTGCGCGACCACCCGAGATGGACGAGGTGGAACCTGCGCCAAAGCGACGCCGTACCACCCAGGAAGGCGGCGACGAGCGCGCGGAGGAGCCCGCGCGCCTGCCTCGGACAGCTACGGCTGGAGGAAGCAGCGCCTCCGCAGCTGCGCTGACTTGCCACACAGAGGGGCTGATCTCGTCTGCGGTGTCGTCGCAACCCCGGCGCAGTGGGAGCCGCCGCAAGGCGGAAGTGATCTGCTGTTTCTGCGGCGACGCGCTACCGTTCGACGCCGATCGCCAGTTCCGAAGGCCAACGTTGTCGACACTGGCGGAATCGCGCTCGCTTTGTAAGCGTTGTGCCATGACTCTCACGGACGGCCTCGGGCCCGCCGACGAGTCGTCGCACGGCGCAGCGCCAGCTGCGGTGGCGCTCGACGCGGCGCTCGTACGGCTCGGCCTGGGAGATCCGTCGAGATCCGGAGATCCATCTGCGTCGGATGGTGCGTGCATCACCGGTGCTGCCCGTGCTGCCGGCGCCGCCGGCGTAGACGGCGGCCGAACGCCTTTCCAACGCTCAGCGCTGCGGACGCGCCTCGATAGATGCGACAAGCGCGTGGATCGCGAAGTGCGTGCTGTGGTGGAATCCCTCATCAAGCGTCTCGTGGAGCCCATCCAACTCCCAAGCATGCAGACGAAGCAGCTGATCGTCACCGTGACGCCGGGTATGGTGCCCGGCCAACGGATCGCTGTACTCGAGCCGGGCACACCCTCCCCGCGACGGTTTGAGATCACCTTGCCTCCGAACGCCTACCCGGGCATGAAGCTGCAGATCGTCGTGCACGTACCCACGCCGTTTCCCGGGGCCGGTTTCAACCTCAACCTGCCGCCGAAGCCCAAGCTGCCGCCGCTGTCCGAGGAGGCGCTTCGCACCCTTGAGGTGAGTCGTACCCTTGATTGCGTCTGATTGCGTCTGATTGCGTCTGATTGCGTCTGATTGCGTCTGATTGCGTCTGATTGCATCCCTCATCAGGTGAGTCGCACCCTCGACCAGCTGGTCCGCCGAGTCGAGCTGGCACACGAGCAGGAGCTCGCGCGGGCGCTCGCGGTGGAGCGCATGCGGGCTCTCGAGGCGCAGCGAAGCGCGGCCGAGGCGGCGAGACGCGCGCAACTCGAGTTTCGTCACTGGCAGGCGGCCGAGAAGCTGCGGCTTGCGGAAGAGCGCCGCATCGAGCTCGAGGTGCGCGCCGTGCTCGGCCGGCTCTTCAAGGGCGTCGAGAAGGAGGTGGAGCGTCGAGAGAAGGCCGCAGCCAAGCAGGCTCTACAAGAGTATCGCCAGCGGGTGCTGCTCGAGCAGAAGCAGCGCGCTGTGCTCGAGAAGGAGGCACTGCTACGTCAGAGGGCGGCGGAGCACCAGCACCAGCAGCAGCAGTCGCAGCAGCAGCAGTGGCAGCAGCAGCAGCAGTGGCAGCAGCAGCAGCAGTGGCAGCAGCAGCAGCAGCTCCAGCAGCAGCAGCAGCAGCAGCAGTGGCAGCAGCAGCAGCTCCAGCAGCAGCAGCTCCAGCAGCAGCAGCTCCAGCAGCAGCAGCAGCTCCAGCAGCAGCAGCAGCTCCAGCAGCAGCAGCAGCAGCAGTGGCAGCAGCAGCAGCTCCAGCTCCAGCAGCAGCCGCAGCAGTTGAAGGCCGCGGAGCTTTCTCGCCAAGCAGCCGAACGCCAGCAGCAGCGCCAGCAGCAGCAGCAGCAGCAGCAGCAGTTGAAGGCCGCAGCCAAGCAGGCACTACAAAAGGAGCGCCTGCGGGTGCAGCAGCAGCAGCAGCAGCAGCAGTGGCAGCAGCAGCAGCCGCAGCCGCAGCCGCAACCGCAGCCGCAGCAATGGCAGCAACAGTGGCAGCCGCCATCGCAGCAGTGTCAGTTCCCGCAAACGCCGTCGCCCCAGGAGCCAACGCCGCCGCCCTGGCAGCAGTTGGTAGGGCTCTGCGAACCGCCCGCGGCTGAGAATGCGCTCGCGAGTCCGCAGGCAGCCAAGGGGGGTGCGCGCGGCGCACCCGGACAGCCGAAGGGGTCCCCAACGCCCGGAGTGCCCAAAGTACGGTTGAAGCTGCTGTATCCTCAAGGCATCTATCCCAGCGCACGTGTTCGCGCCCGCTTCGCCATGAGCGCACCGGAGGCCACAGCAGCGCTCTACTATGCCGAGAAATTCGTCCAATAAGTTCTTTGGGGCACGCGAGAAAACTAAGTTCTCGTAGATGAAGAGTCTGTCTCTGGTTCGATTTAAGTCCGTGTACTACTTGCCACTGACCCGTGACCGGGGTTCGCGGTTGGGGCGTTTCCGTCCGGTCAATACGTCACTCTTACGAGATAATGAAAATCACCCAAAACGCTAACGTTCTTGTTCGTTCTCAGAAAGTCTTGACGCCGGTCGACCCGATGGTGCCGATCGAGGCCGAGAGGCCGATGCTAAAGCATGGGGATGGGCGGGTCCGACACTTCGCCACGCGCCGCGTTGTACTTTTCTACGAGCTCCTTCTCACACGACATCGCGAACGCTGCCTGCATGGGCGTGCTCAGCTCAGGCCGAGGGCTTGATGCGCATGTATCACTCGGGTGCAAATAAGCGAGCCCAGCGGTGCGCGCCCTGGAAGGAACGTCGGGCGCGCGCGTGGTGACGACCCACTCGCTATCCGCGCCCGTGCAAATCTTGATGAGCGAGATGAAGTACAGCGCGAGGTTCCAGCCAATATATACGGCGCCGGTCAATTGGAAGGCGATAATTGCCGGCCAGCGCTGCCGTGGCTCGTGGAGGATGGCGTTGATGGCCGCGACAGCGAAAAGCGTGGCGTACGTGGTGAACGAGAAGGCGTAGCAAGTCTCAATCGGACCACCAAGCTCGCCGCCGACACCATTCGCCCAAGCGGAGGCGACTATCGGCGCGACGAGTGCATTGGCCACACCGGACAAGAGAAGAGCCCATCGGAGCGGCAGCAGGTAATACATGCCAGCCTTTTCGGCGCAGTTGAGCTCGGTGCTGCTCCCAATGCTGCGCATGTGTTGCAGCGTCACCTGATCCCACCCTAGAGCCCAGCGCAGCCGTTGTCGGTAGAGGTCGTTGAAGGTACGTGGCGGCAGCTCACCCGAGCGACACTCGGGGCAAAAAGAGATCTTGACGCGCCCATCGAGCGAGGACCGGATCGACACGTCGATATCCTCAGTCTGCACGTCATGACGAAACTGGTACGCTTTGAGGATGGCGGTCCTCCAGAGCGCATTCGAGCCGCCAAAGATTCCGAAGGACGTGAGGAACTGCATGGCAGGAAAGAAGACAAAGTGGGTGACGAAGAACTCGGCGTTGATGTAGACGGCCATGAAGTTGGGCAACGATCGAAGGTACGTCGATCCTTGCACGCACGCGACGCCGCGCGCCGCCATGTGCGCACTTGCAATGAGCAGCGAGTGCGCGTCAGGGTGGTGGTCGGCGTCGTACAGGGCGACATACTCGGTGTCCACGGAGAGCAGCGCGCAGTTGAGATTCTCAGCCTTGGAAGAGGAGCCTTCCACCTTGAGAATCTGCACGGACCGGCCGTTGGCGTACACGTACCCGTCGAGCTCGCGCAGCTCGTCCTCGAAGGCGATCGGGTAGGGCGTGTTGTAGCAAACGATGAGGCGGAACGGGAAGCTGTACTCGAGGTTGTGGATCAGGTGTGCGATCGTGCTCTTCACGATCAGCTGCTCGTTGGGCAGGTAGCATGGCACCAGCACGGTTAGGGACGTCTTGCCGAGTACCTCGCGCTGCATATTGGCGAAAGCGTGTGCGCGCGGGTCACGAAGTGTGCGTGCGAATGCTGCCGCCGGATCCAAAAGCCTCGTGACAAAGCCGCCGACTACGGAGATGAGAACTAATAGTGCAAACACATTGGAAAACGCCAGTATGCAGAAGAAGACGACCCCACCCGGCTGGTCAAAGAGCTCTGGTTTCTTCCTGCACGAAACGTTGATGCTCACGCAAAGAGCATCGGAGACGTGTTGGGAGGACCAGGTCACTACGTGGGTGGCCTTCTCGGAGGACCAGGTCACTACGTGGGTGGCCTTCTCGGAGGACCAGGCCAGAACGTCCTTGACCTTCATGTTTTCGAAGCCTTGTGGGTGATGATGCCGTGTGAGGTCAGGCCACATGAAGCCCGTCTCCATCTTCGAAAATAGATTCACACGCGCACAAAAAATCTGCTAACATCCTGCGGTGGCCCTTTCCGTGGATGTGTGCAGTTTTGTCATGGGGTTTCGAGGTGTGAAATCGCCATCAATCCACCCCAATGGTGCTCGTGGGTCTCGTGCCGTCCCACCCGCAACAGCTCATCATATGGCTGATCAGCCTGGTCGTCATCATCACTGGCCGCTTCGTGATCCAAGCGGCGCTTGCCGTCGTGTACCGTGCTGTGCAACGGCTTTGGGCACGGATGAGCCGCACGGCACGCGTGGCGCTCACCATACTTTTCTTGGCGCCCGTGGTTGCGTGGCTGATCCCCGAGTCGAACCACAGCCAGCTAAAGGCGCACCTCAAAGACCACGTGCACAAACACGGCAAGCTATTCTTCGAGCATTATTTCGGGGCGCTGAAGCCCGAGGATCCAGCGTTGCCTCTCAAACGGCTGCTCATCGTTGGTGAGGTGGGTGACGGCAAGAGCACGATGATCAATGCGCTGCGCGACCCGACGCGCAGCGGCGAGGCCGAGGCCGGTCGCTCTGCTCGCGGCGTCACCAAGCAGATCATGTCATACGTAGGGCTGCCGATCAACGGCCACCCGGTCGAGCTGCTGGACACGCCGGGCGTCGGTGATAAGGACGTGACACCGACGAAGCTGATCTCAATGCTCGAGGCGCGGCTGCTGCCACCGATCGACGGCGTGCTCGTGACCAATCCGATCTCCGACGGGCGCGTCAAGCTCGGAGCGCAGGTCGTCGCCACGATCGTGGACAAGGGCTTCGTAGGTGAGGAGAAGTGGGCCAACGTGATCCTCGTCGGCACCAAGGACGACCGTGCCGAAGACGATGAGCAGCGACGCTTCTTTCGGGAGGACATTATGCGCGAGTTCTTTGCGCACGCGCCCAATGCGACAGGCACCGTGGTGCTCACGAGCCGCGACAAGTACGACGAGCTGCGGTCGGCGGTCGCGGCGCTTCCGCACATGGCGGTCCACTACCATCCACCAGACGCGACAATGATGGCGGTGGCGCTCGCAGAGAGCTTCGGGATGCGCATGGATGACTTCCAGCGCCAGCTGCGCGAGGAGCGCGAGCGCATGCGCACCGAGTACAATGAAGAGATCGATCGGCTTCGTCGCGAGTCCGAGGCGCGATGGAATGAGGCGCAGCTGAGGGAAGCGAGGCTCGAGGAAGCCCTTCGGGAGGCTGAGGCGCGCGCGCAGCGCGCGGTGGGCGCCGCCAAGGTGGTGGCTGAGACGAAGGCCGCTGAGGTGCGCGCCGAGTTTGCCTTGCAGCTGAGTGAGACGAAGAAGCTGCGGGAGGACTTTGATCAGAAGCAGGAGTTGTGGCACTCCATGCAGACTCGCCTTGCGGAGTTTGAGGAGCGAGAGCTGCGAAACAAGGAGCAGGAGCAACGTACCACCGAGCAGATGCGGCAGTTGCAGCAAAAAGTGGAGGTCTTACGCCAGCAGCTCGCCGCGCTCGAGGCGACCGAGGCAGCTAGGCGCGCCGGCAGCTCCGACGACGAGGGCGGGGGCGGTGGCGAGGGCGGCGAGGGCGGTGGCGAGGGCGGTGGCGAGGGCGGTGGCGAGGACGGCGCGGGCGGTGCGGGCGGCGGCAGGCTGCCATCGGATGACGAGAGGAAGTCGGCGCTGCAGCGTCAGCTCGAGGCTACAGAGGAGCAGCTCGGCTCACTCGTGCAGGAGACGCTTGGCGGCGAGGGCGGGCATTCAGTGACCCCGCCTTTTGCGACGGTGCAGGCTCAGGTGCAGGCGGAGGACGCACAGCCGAAGCCACAGGCGCCTGAACGGCCCCAGGCTGAACGGCCTGCGAATGAGGACGATGGAGACGAGCACGGAGCAGGCGAGGCAGCGGGGTATGATTTGCCCATGGATGTGCCGCAGCACGCTGCGGTGGTGACACCGACAGCAAGATTGAAAGAGGAGTTGTGACGCACACGCAGCAATTGCCCCCCACCGGGTGTCCTTTCCGACGAGCATGCATTGCCTTTTCAAAGTTAAAAAGACGTTACTCGAACGACGCCGCATGACAAGTCGTCACCAAAAATAACGTTCAAAACCGCGACCCGTGAGTGCGAGTCGAGCCGGCGACACGACTTGTAGCCCAGCCCACACGCAAAATCGTATGTGGTCCGTGGGCCAGCCGACCGTGCAGTCCCGCGTGGTGCCACGATCTCTACCCCTGCGTGAGGATCCCTTCTGGCCGCCATCGTCACCTTCTACGAGCCTTCGCTATCCGCCTTCCCCACGGAACCCGGCAGCTCGCCGCTCCTCAAAGACGTCGCTATCGGGTACAGGCGTTGCTTCCGAGCCGGACCGTGATTGGGAGCGCATAGCCCTGACGGCACGCCCACGGAAGGTGCAAATCAAGAAGCAAGACTCATTTGATTGGGAGGACCCCCTTGATGGTCGTTTCTTCGGAGGCACACGCGGATCCCTGGACGACGGATCCGTGTGTAGCCCACGGACCACACACGGATCCCCAGAAATGCTCAAGCCCTTCCTGCCTAGCGTGAAGCGTCAAAGCGAGGCGGCACGAGAGGCTGCCCTCGAGGCTGCACGTTGCAAGTGGCGGAGGATTGGTTTTCGACTGGGCTGTGCGAAGCAAGCCGCGACCGAACCTATTGACACCTTCTTGACGGGGACTCAAGCCAACGCCTTGCACCGCGTGCGGGGTCCTGGCTCCGAGTTGGACGAGCTCAAGGAAATCCTTGCTCGGAAGAGCAAGCACGTGACCAAGGTGTTGGCGCGTCCGCGGTTGGGTGAGGTTGCGATTGGTGGTCCAGTCAGGTTTGCAGATGCACACGAGCTCGACATACCCTCCGCGGACCTGCAGCGCCAAAGCAAGATACGCCAAAAGAGTTTGTCTGCACGAAAGATGTCACACGAAGACCGTGCAACTACCACATCGTCAAGCCATGCCTCGCCCTTGGCCCACAAGTGGCAGAAGGTCAAGAAGCTCGTGATTGGCACAGTCCAATTCAAACGACCGCCTGTAAGTGCCGCACTGATTGGCATGGATTACCATGGGTTGCCACCGAGATTGCCACCGAGATTGCCACCGAGATTACCACCGAGATTACCACCGAGATTGACCCGCGCGCCCTCCCATGTGGGCGCAGACGCCCCTGACGAGCAAGGCAGACGCGACGTGGCGCGGTCATGAGCATCCACAGCCCGTCTTCGACTCATCGCGTCTCTTCGACCGCTCACACCATCAGCTGCGTGCCAAGTGCCAGCTGGCTCTCAAGAGCGTACAGCAGGATGCAGAGTCGGACGTCTCAGTCCTCAACTTTCAGGTGCAACTGCAGGAGCTCTCGCGCTCGCGCTACTTCATGAACGGCACGCTCAAGGCCTCCGCGCGCGCACATCCGGACGGGGTGTGGGGCATCCGCCCCGATGTGATGGCGAGCTCGGCGCGGGCATCGTTTGCGGGAGGCCGGCCGGCGGCAAGCTTCAAGCTGCGCAACGACGAGGGCGAGCTGACGCGTGGGACTGGGCTCGAGTTCTCCGAAGGCATGCATGCGCTGCCCACAGTGCGCCGGCACAGTCCGAGGCACCATGATGGGCGCAATGAAGCGAGTCGATTACACTGCCTCCTGCCCGACTCGCATGTGGCGCTTGGTGCTTTCCACTCGAATGAGTCGCGCGATGACGACCAGAGCTGGCGCGCATATGCGCGGGAGACCCGCGCCCTCGATCGCAACGCTGCTGCCGCCTCGGCCGCCGCGGCCGCCAGTGAGGCGGAGCATGAGGCCATGCGTGGGAAGCTCTCGGGGGTGGCATCCAGCCGCGACGCCAACCGAATCCGGCGTCAGGGTGGCGACGGAGAAAGGAGCGGGAGCGCCGATGGCGCCCCCCCCGCGACTGCGCAATTACGATTCAGCGTCTCAGAGTTCAGTGCGGCTGTAGCCAGCAATGACGAGGAGGACGAGGATGAAGACGATGTTGACTTCAATTTGCTCTCCGGTGCCTTCGCGAGTGCTGGCAAGCGTGGCGGTGGCGGCGGCACTCGCGGAGGAGGAGGAGGTGATGGTGGTGGGGGCGACGGAGGAGGCGGTGCCGGGGGCGGTGGTGACAAGGGCGGCCGCAGGATCGGTGGCGGTGGCGAAGGCGGCGGTGGTACAAGTGGGGGAGGCGGTGGAGGCGGCGGCGTGGGGTGTGGAGGTGATGGTGGCGGTGGCAAGGGTGGCGGAGGCGAGGGAGGTGGGCTAGGCGGTGGCAAGGGCGGCGAAGGAACCGGCGGCAAGAGCGGCAGTGGACTCGGAAGCGGCGGGTGTGGTGGCGGAGGCGGCGGAGGTAGAGGGCTGGAAGAAGATGGTGGCAGAGCCGGCGGTATGGACAAGGCATCTGGAGGCGGCGGGGTCGGAGGCGGCGGCGGCAGCGGCGGAGGCGGCGGTCGAGGCGAAGATGAAGATTTGGGTGAGATGTTGGATCCCGCAGTCGAGGAGATGATGAGGAACATCGACAGCGGCGGCGAGCTTCCCAACTTCTGGGCCGCCTCGAGCGTCGGCGGCAGTGATCCCAACGCCGATCTGAGCTGGCTGGACGCTACGTGCTGGGCTCCGCGCAAGAGAGGCAAGTTCGCGTGCGATTCCAAGGACTACGTGAACACGCCAAGTGCCCTCAAGGCGGCGTTCGCGAGCGATTGGATGAATACATCGGGCGGCCAGGCGCTGGTCAACAACATGGAGCGGCGCTCCTTTGGCCTCAAGTCGATGAGCGCAACCACGTGTACGAAGATCCGCGACGCACTCGAGCACTGGTACCCGATGCTGCTGCGTATCCACGACTTCTACTCGTGCATCGAGGCGGAGGTGACGCAATTTGTGCAGGGCTTGACGCACGCCGGCTATTCGCTGATGCTCGAGGAGGCGGGCCTCATCATGCAAGAGAGTGGGCACGAAGAAGCTTTTTCGAAGGAGTTTCTCGTGCGTCGTTTTCACGACCAAGAGGATCACAACGAGCGCTTTTATGTGCCCACCGCACGCCACGCCAGGCCGCGCGGAGAGGACGGGTGGGATTTGCTTTGGATCTCGGTGAATGAGTCGCAGCTGTCGAAGTCACAGAAGGCGTGGAACTCGAAGACACGGTTGACGCGCTCCGAGTTGATCGAGGTCCTCGTGCGCGCCGCCATCGACAACCAGGAGATCGAGGACATGCCGCGCTGTGTGAATGAGATGTTTGAAGATATGCTCAACCTGGGGCGGCTCCCCCATGCGGGGAGTATCTTGCACGATGCGGACGCCTTCCGGCGTTCGAACTGCTACCGTCGCGAGGTGTGCGCCGTCCTCGACCACCACAAGGCCTCATTGCTCAACGTGTTCAATGTGTACGCCGCGTATGGCTCAGGGGCAGCAGACCAGTTTGGAGTGACCGACTTGCTCGGCGTACAAGAGTGGTCCTCGTTTATCCGCGACATAGGCATGACCAAGGAGCTTACGGTTCGAACCGTCTTCGTCATCTTCTCGCATAGCCGGATGGCCACGATTGACGAGACGTCGCGCAAGAGCCAGCTGGGGACGTTGATGCAGCTCTCATTCGAAGGTTTCCTCGAGGCGATTGTGCGCATTGCGTTCATCAAGGCGCTGCCCACCGATAAAGAGATGCGCCGGCACGGCTTCGAGTTCCCCGGCGAGTTCTTCGGCGCTCTTCTTGAGGTGGGGCCCGCTGCCTACCAAGCTTGGCTGGACGCGGCGCACCGGAAGCAGAGAAAGGGGCAAGCCGACCCGATCTGGCGGCGCGTCGATATGCTCGTGCTGCTCATCGTGGGCATCATGCAGTTTGGCGTCGAGAAGACGACACGCGGCGCGACGCTGCTCTTGCGCGGCTCGCCCAATCAAATGCTATCGGCCGAGGAGGTGCGTCGTTTCTTCAAGAAGCCGACGCCGTACGTGTTTGAGATGGCGGCCACGGGGTAGGTAGGCTCACAACGCAGTGCTTGTTCTGGGTGGATCGCTCTGTTCTTCAGGCTCTCTGGCTCGATCCGCACCTTCGTCGATCTCTGTCGTGTGAGAGTGCCTTCGCGCTTGTTCCACTAATTCGTGCCTCCCTAATTGACTTCATGCGTACCTCGTTAACTACCTCCCTTCAATATACCTAACTCGTATTAAATACTAAGAGTATAGAGTTTACAGGTCATCTCTCAGGATCACCGCCCGAGCTGCGAGCGGCGTATGACGCCGAGCAGGCGCCCGGCGTACGTGACGTAGGTGCGCTCGAGCCCGAGCACCGAGAACTGCATGTGCACCTGGCTGAGCGGAGCGCCCGCCGTGCAGATGTTCGGCGCGCACTGCACGAGACCACCGCTAGGAAGCGTGGGGACCCCGGGCGCGCCCTCAGCGCCGCCGCCGAGCCTGTCGGCGGCGCCGGCGCATGTGTCGCTGTCCGCGGCTTCCATTCCGAAGTCCACGGGTTGACGAAGCAAGGCGAGCTCGAGCTCTGAATACACCGAGCCCATGGGTACCTGTGGGGGGAGGGGAAGGAGCGCCGTAGTGAGCACATGCATGCTGGGCGAGGCTGAGGAGCCGATGGGTGCGCCCGTATCTGTGGGGGCGAGAGCGCTGTGGTGAGCATGTGCATGCTGGGCGAGGCCGATGGGTGCGCCCGACGTACCCCTGCCTGCCGCTGCCGCTCTCCGAGCGACTTTCCCGCGTGAGGTCCGCATAGCACGCCGCTGCCACGCGCGCAGCGCCACTCACGGTCGTCGTCGGCCTCGGCCTCGCCGGTGCCTCTGCTACCGTTACCGGTGCCGCCGCCGCTCGGACTGCCTCCGCTCGTGCGTCCGGCGACGGGATCGCCAGCCGCAGCCGCCGTCGGTGCCGGGCTTTGAGTGTCCGACAGCGTATCCTCGGAAACGGCTCCAGCGAGCGCCTCACGCAGCGCGCGGTCGGGCAGGTGCATGGTCGTCTGATGGTCTGCTGAGGGCTCCAAGGAGACGGCGTCGTGTGACGCACAGTCCGAAGCGCCATCGGAGGCGCCCGACGAGAGGCGTGCGCGCTCCGTCGCTTCGTAGGCGACTCCGATGGAGACACCAACTGACGAAACTCCCGCAGACGGGGAGAGAAAGCGACTCAGACCGTTGGCGAGGCTGCCGCGCAGCAGGCTGCCCATACTGCCGCACCGACTCCCCAGGCCGGGCATCCGACGAAACTGTTGACGAAATCGACTCCCTAGGACGGTCCCCAGGCCTGGCATCCGATGGCGGCGCGCGCGCTCGCCGCTCAGCATGTGCGCATCGAGCAGCCGCGCGAGCGTAGCGCGGGTCACCGTGCCCAGCAGCCGTTGGCTGTCCAGAGCATCCACGACTGCAAACTCGAAGTCACTGGACGTGGTGAGTAGGAGGTGGACATCGAGGTAGGTGCACACGCGCGCCAGCCCGACGAGGGACGTGTCCATCACATCCTGAGCCGCCTGCGAGGAGGGGACTGTCAGGTCCGGCGGCCTGAAGAACGGATAATTGTTGAGCTCGAGCATGGTGTCGTAGTACGACTTGTTGAACGCGTTGCCAGTCCCGTACGCGGCCAGCACCGCCACGAGCACCGGCAGCAGGTGGTTGAGTTGTCCAGTGAGCTCAAAGACCATCACGGCGCATGAGATGGTGCGGGTGACGCCGGCCGCCATGGCCGCGGAGCCAACCACCGCGTACGCCCCCGCGGTCACCTGGAAGCCGCGCAATGAGAGTGGCCATCAGTCAGTGGCCATCAGTGGTCATCAGCGGTCATCAGCGGTCATCAGCGGTCATCAGTGGTCATCGGCGGTCATCGGCGGTCATCAGCGGTCATCAGTGGTCATCAGCGGTCATCAGCGGTCATCAGCGGTCATCAGCGGTCATCAGTGGTCATCAGCGGTCTTCAGCGGTCACCTGGAAGGACGACGAGGTGAGGACCAGCAGCGCATTGAGAGCTTCACCGAAGGCCCGCCCAGTGGCGGCGCCTATGAGGAACGTGGGTGTGAAGATGCCGACGCCCAAGGGGCAGCCGGCGGCCACGGAGGTGAAGAAGAACTTGCACACGGTGTAGATGCAGAGGTTGACCAGGAGTGATGGATTGGACCAGCGTGCCTGATGAGGGAGGCAATCAGAGGGCATCAACTGGGGCCATCAGACGCAATCAAGACGCAATCAAGGAGTGATGGACCAGCGTGCCTTGAAGTCGAAGGGCGCCGCGCCAAAGAGCTCAGAGGTGACTTCCTCGGGCTCGGAGGAGAAGAAGTCGAACGGGAAGGAGAACATCGCGGTGACGAAGGCGACGACGTTGACGAACCCATAGCGCGAGATCAGCGCCGCGAAGACGCATCTCATACGGCCATCGGAGCAGCTGCACCCGCCGCACTCGGCTGCGCATCCGCCGCATCCGCCGCCACCGCCGCCGCCGCCGCCGCCGCCGCCGCCGCCGCCGCCGCCGCCGCTGCCGTTGACGGTTTCGTAGGACCATCGCTCCGAGAACGAGAGCACAGGCGGCGCGGCCGTTGACGCGCTGCCGTGGGCGCCAGCTGGCGATGCACTCGCAGGCGTGAGCGGCACGGGGCCGTGCGCGGTTCCCTTGCCGTTGGAACCTCCAGATGCACTGGCAACGCCGCCGCCGCTGCCGCTGCCGCTGCCGCCGCTGCCGCCGCTGCCGCTGCCGCTGCCGCCGCCGCCGCTGCCGCCGCCGCTGCAGCTGGCACCGGCGCGACCTTGCGGCTTGCTGAGCGAGACGCGCAGCTTGCGCACCAGCAGTATGGTCGAGGCCGTTGCATGCACGAATGCGGCGCCGAGCACCCCGCACAGTACTCCGAGCAGCAGGAAGGCGTAGATTTCCCCACTGAGGAGACTTGCCGAAAGGCCGGTGTCGGCGTCCTGCGAAGGCAGAGAAGCAAGCGCACCGTCAGCATGCGTACGATCAGCATGCATCCGAGGCCGAGCAGCACGTAACAGAAGCCAAGCCCAGGGACGGGCAGCGCACCTGCACCGAGAAGTCGGTGATACGGAAGTTCGCTAGCGATCCGTAGGCACGGACGAGGCGAACGAAGAGAGTGCCGCAAACGGCGGTGAAGAATGCCTTCCACAGGTGCGAGATCGAGTAGTACGTCGATGTGACCTCGATCGAGAAAAGCACACCACCTACAGGCGAGCCGAAGGCGGCGGAGACACCGGCGGCGCAGGCGGCGGCGAGCACCTGTCGATGCAGGTGCTCGTTCTGGGCGACGCGGCGGAAGATGGGCAGCTGGCACATCTGGTGCGCGACGCACGAGGCCATGTGCACAAACGGGCCCTCCTTGCCGACCGAGAGCCCGCCCGAATATGCGAAGGCGAGCGAGGTCGCTTTCGCCACGAGGGTGCGAAACGAGATGTAATCATCCATCTGGGCGCCCGAGAGCACGCACTTCATCAGCGGGATGCCCGAGCCCGCGGCGCAAGGCCCGATCAAATGGACGCAGGCAGCCGAGAGAGTGCACAGCAGCATCGACGAGCCTATCCACACGAGGTACTCTGGCAGGAAGCCGCCGGCGACGTGCCATGAGAGCCGCGTGTTCATGCGCCATTTGAGCATGACATCGATGGACTTGTCGACTGAGTAGACGACCGCGGTCGTCCCCATGCCGATAAGCAGCAGCAGTGTGAGCTCTTGCGCCGTGTTGAAGAGCACCGAGTGCCGCCACATGAGCCGCTGCAGCAGGGTCGGCATGGATAGCGGCTCGCTTGAAGACCTGTCCGACTTGTCCGAGTTCGAGAGTGAGCCCGGTTCGAGCGGCATCTCGCCGTCATCATCCTTGATGGACGACCGCGCGAGCGTGTACGGCGAGCTCTTGCGCGGCTCGGCCCACGAGATCGTGACCTCCGGAGGCATATTAGGCCGCTCGTCGGCTTCGCGTCCGCGGGGCTCCGGGCGTATGAAGACTGCGAACAAGTTAGAAGAAAGGTCAGCTCAACCAACTTACCCGAATACGCACCCCCGACCACGTAAACGCCTGGAACAGACGAATCGTGATCTGGGTCCTCACAGTCCGGTCGGATAGAAGGATATGAAGGATGCGCAAGACTGCAAATCCAAATGGAAATGCTCCGGCGACTGAGCAATAAATCCCCACTGCGTGTGGTCCTGACGAGTGACGTGCCGAGTGGTACGCGCAGCACGAAGACGACGAGTCCGTCGCGGCCGCGGCTCAACCCGTACAAATATCTGATTCATACCAGAAGAAGGAATTGAGAAACGAGACCACGAGGGGCTCGACGGCCGGGTTTGGGGGCACTGGATTGTGCGTGGGGATGCGTTTTGTGAGCCTACCGTGGTGCGAGAGAAGATCTCATCGGGCGGCACCCTTGGCCTGCGCATGCAACGCAACGGCCTTTGGGGGTGACGCCGTCATTTGTCCGAGGTCGCAGTACCCAAGCCCAACGAACTCGTTGAGCTTGTGAGCCGCGTCCCTCGGCTCTTCGCAATCGCCATCGAAGATCCACGAACGAGCAGCCTCGACGATGTCGGCAAGGCTGCGCTTAGCATCAGCCGCCCTTTGCCGCCGGCATGCAAGCTGGGAGAGGGTCCTTGTGCTTGTAATAACCTAGGCCGTGCGGACCGGACTTGAAGATCCATCCAGGGCGACCACCACCGAATTTCTCGGCCGGCTCGTACACACCCTCAATGGCCACGCCGCTGGGCGCCTGGCTCAGGATGGCGTCTGGCATCAGGCTCGCCTTGGCCCGGTCGTAATCGTTCTGGCTGGCGATGAGCGCTGCCCTGCACTCGTCCCGCGGCCTGCCCGTGTCCTTCGCCAGCGCCATCACGGAGCCCAGCTGCGGCTTGACATGCTCCGCTTTCGAGGGCTCCGCCTTCGTGGACTCCTTCCCAGGTACGCGCTCGAGGAATCCTTCCCAATTTGTCGCCAATTGGCGGGCATGAGCATCACGCATGCGTTTTGGCATCTCCGGCACCTCGTGGTGATCAGTACAAGCAGGTGCACAAGCCTTGTCACAACAGGCCTTGGGCGATTCGGTTGCACACCGTGGCTTGAACGCAGACTCGGTGGTCTCCCCCTTGCGAACGAGCGCCTCACGCATGCGTTTCGGCATCTCCGGCACCTCCTCCTCATTCGGTGCACAGCAAGCCGTTGGCGCTTCGGCTGTTGTGGGCATGGGCTTCCAAGACCTGCTGTGTGGGTCCAAGCGGACGTCCACGGACTTAGAAGACGAGAGCCTTTCCGACATAAAAACGCCGATGGCAAATGCCACGGCGCCAGCTGCGGCGCATGCAGCGAGGGCAATTGCATCGCCTCGGGCGGACATGACTTTCCGCGAAGACCCTTTCCGCGCATTCCGCCAACAGTGTTCATAAAGAACACATGTGTGAATACACACGAACTTTTCCGTCATAGACTGACGGCGACCGCAGATCTTTTTTTTGCCAATTTTCCCTCCAGATGCTGAAACTTGGGCGGATGCCCGAGCCGTCGGAGGGAGCGAGAGCTCCTCGGCAGCGCCCAGGTGTGGACGATGTCGTACGCTGAAGCAGCTATGTCGATCATGGACAAAATGGAGAAGATGGAACGGGACGTGCTCAGCTCCGCGGACCTCAAGAAGTTGTTTGATGATGCGCGCGGTGACTACATGGAGGCGATCAAACGCGGCAAGTCGCCAATGAGTTTAGCGGAGGCCATCAGGCTTGCAGAGACCGAGGCGGAGATGGCTCGCCGGGCCGTCGAGAATTCCCAGCAGCGTGCCGAGGATCGGCTCGCTACCGAGATCCTCCTTGAGGAATTCCCGGATCGGTCCGATGCCAGCGGCTCCGAATCGGTGCCGTCCCTCCTTGGCCATCTGCGCTATCCGTTCGATCAGCAGATCCCATGGTATCCCGAAGTGCGGCTGTACAGCCGTAGAGAGCTTCTCACCGACGCCATCGTCCATGGCGTTGGGCTGGCCCTCGGCGCTGTCGCCTTTGTTGCCACCGTGGTCGGTGCCGTCAAGCAGTGGCTCGCTGTCTGGCGGCACACCGATCTGAGCGAAGGCTTTCCCATCTTGGTCGCTGCAGTGATTTTCGTGTATGGGATGTCCCTGCTCACGATGCTCATCTGCTCCGCCGCCTTCAACGTGGGCCAGAGGCTCGCCCGATTGAAGCTCTGGTTGGATGTCGATCGCTTGGCGCTGCTCGATCACATTGGGATCTGTGTGTTGATTGCGGGCTCTGCGACGCCCGTCCTCGTCTTTTCGTGCGCGTGGCGATCGTCCGCGGTGCTCTGGATCCTCATGCTGGCTACGATCCTCGCGAAGGCCTCCGGCGGAGTGCTCGACAACATCGCCCTGCACGTCGTGTCGTTTGTCTTCGGTCCCTTACTCACGTACAACGCCTCAATCGCCATGGTGCGCGAGACGCTGCACACGTGGCAAATGGATCTCATCTGGATCTCGGGCGTCTTCTACATAGGTGGACTGCTGCCTTGGGCCATCCGCAGCCTCGAGTTTCATGTGGCCATTTGGCACGTGTGCGTCGTCCTCGGCTCTGCGAGCATCTTCGCGGCCGTGTACCCGATGGTAGACACGACCGATGAGGTCGCTGCTCTCGAAGCGCGCGTCCGAGCTTGCTCTGCGTAGAATTCCTAGACTTGAGCAGCAGCACTCGGAGGCTCACTCCGGTGCACGTGGGCAACAGTGCTCACGTGCATCGCATAGTCGAAGACGCAATCAGAGGCCAATTAGAGCCCGTCAAAGACACAATCAGCCAATGATCACATGTGATCAGGCCCCTCACACACCGACAAGAAACTTCCAGAATCGCCTGCGAAATTTGCGGATGCCGATGCTCGTGCTCCTTCTGAGTATTGGGGTCGCCGCATTGCATACACCGCAGCATGGCAACCAGCATTGCAGCCACGTCTCGCGCAGAGCACTTGCCGGCGCGTTCGCCGCCGCTGGCCTCTCTGGCGTCCTGCCTACCAGCGCAGCCACACTGCTTCTAACTGAAGATGGCGTCACACTACGTTCGGCCGAAATCTACAGTGTCGTGCCCGACTCGACAAAGACTCTTTCGCCGACAGTCAAGCCTCTTACCGCGGGTACCATCGTCAAGCAGCTGCAGCAGTGTCGCGCCGTATTCCTCGGAGAGCACCACAACAGCGCTGCCGACCACCTGCTACAGTCCGCAGTCATCCGTGAGTTGCACAAGGAACGCGGCAGCCTACCCATGGCCGTCGGGCTCGAGGCGGTGCAGCGCCGCTTCCAGCCGGCACTCGACAGCTTCGTGGCGGGCCGGATCGGCGAGGTGGAGCTCGAGGAGGCCACTGAGTGGCGAAAGCGCTGGTTCTGGCCGTTCGCCGCCTATGCTCCCGTCTTTCGTGCATGCCGCGAGCTCGGCATCCCGCTGCTCGCGCTCAACGTGGACTCGGAGGACCTGAGCCGTGTTGAGGTGGGCGGCCTGCCTGCGCTGCCGCCTGAGACGCTGCGCAGCTACGTGACCGACCCTGAGGGCTTCTCGGCATTCGCAGCGACGACTGCATTCAAGGAGTACGTGGCATACATCGTGAAGCCGAGTTACCAGATGCACCAGCGGATGGGCATCCTGCGCACGACGATCACCGGCCAGATGCTCGACGAGGACATGAGCTTTCGCAACTTCTTCTCGGGACGAGTCTTATGGGATGAGAGCATGGGCTCTGCGTCGGCCGCCTGGTGCCGCAACAACCCGGAGGGGCTTCTCGTCGGCCTCGTGGGCTCCGACCATGTGAAATTCGGCTGCGGCGTACCCGCGCGATGCGCGCGCCAGCTACCCGGCGGCCTCGCCTCCGTCGCGTCGGTCATGCTCAACCCGCTCCCATCGGATACGGTGAGCCATCCCTCGACTCGCACGCTGGTGTGATGACCGCTGATGACCGCTGATGACCGCTGATGACCGCCGTTCGACCGCCGTTCGACCGCCGATGACCGCTGATGACCTCTGATGACCGCTGATGACCGCCGTTTGACGCGGATGGTCACGAGTTGCGCTGCATGCAGGTGAGAGACCCGTCGATTGCTGCTCGCCTCTCTGATTGCATGCATGCCTCACTGATTGCATGCAGGTGAGAGACCCGTCGATTGCTGGTGGTCCCGGCGGGCGTCTCAACTTTGGCGAGTACATCTTGCAGCTGCGGTATGCGCCCGTGCCGGGCGACGGGGGCGCGCCTGTCATTGGTTCAAAGCCTGAAGATCGCGAGCGTGCCGCTGCGGTGAGCCAGGCACGCGTTGGTAGCGCCGTGCTCCCGCTGGCCGACTACCTGATGTTTACCACACCGCCGCCGCTCACCAAGTACACGTGGGTCGAGAGCAGCAGCATCCAGTCATAATCGGATGGTCTCAATCGCAGCCAGACGCGTCAGGATGCGTTTTGAATGGCACGAATGGGGGGCTAGTCACAGGAGCGCAGCACTTCTCCACTCACTACTCCGCTCCGGCCACCTACGACACGGCCCATCCAACCGGATGCAAGGGCCCCTAGGGCCGCGGTGGTGTGGGCGGCGCTCCGCCGTTGGTGGGATTCTCAGGTATGTGCGAGGCAGCCTTGGCTTTTGTCCCGTCCCAGGGCATCTTGTGCAAATCGAGTCCACCTGTTGATCACCTCACTCGACCGTATCTCGCCCTGCCATGCGGCTGGCAGCGAGTGTTCAATTTTCAAGAATTTCAATTTTCGAGAGCCTCAAAGCGTGATACTAATAGCATGTGATACTGATACTGATACTGATAGCACGTACACACCCATGTCCTGAACCAGTTCGGTTTCCAGTCGTCCTGAACCAGTTCGGTTTCCAGTGTCCAGAAGGACAGGAGCGCTGTGCGGTGTCCCCTCGGGGGCGCGGCGAAGGTGTCTGCATTATGGGCGCCATTCACTCATCCATCGCAAGTCGTAAAACACGGCAACCAGCCGCGTCTAAAAGCTGTACTCAACGTGATGGAGCACCCTCGAGCGCCTCGATCGCTGTCTTCACTGCGGACACGAGCTGCGACGCCTCCGCCTCGTTGCGTGGGCCGTCGCGGCGCCACCGATCGTCGTCGAGGTGGCTCGCGGCATTCCTCCAAATACGGAGCGAGTGCAACCGATCTTTCAGGTCGGTCCGCATGCCACACTCGCGATGCCAATAGTTGATGCGCTCCTCAAAGCCCTCGGGCGCCTTCGCCGCCCTTGCTGCATAGATGGCGTCGAGTCGAGACATCACGCTGCTGAACGCGAGCAGCATATTGTCCTTGACGCCCTTGTGCGCATCGGAGCCCTTGCGCATCTCACGCACCTGCATCGAGAGCGGCGTGGGCACGTAGCCAGCCGCTGTGCTCGCGGGCTGCTCCGAGCTTGAAAGCACCGAGCCGTCGAGCGCGCCCTGGCCACTGCCTCTGCTGCCATCTTCATCCACCAGGCTCGTGAGCGTCGCGA
>JWZX01003219.1:0-41903 GCA_001275005.1 Chrysochromulina tobinii | reverse complement strand
CCCCCCACCTGATTGCCTATCACAATCCCGCCCGGCAGCGTAGGGCAGCAAGCGACAGGGAACACCCTGCGGGGCCTGCGCGCGGGAGAGGCCAACCTCAGTCCTCACTAGCATAATTGAGTAGCCCGAGAGAGCGAGTACTCAGTACTTGTGTACACCGAGGGGTGCGGAGCCGTCCATTGTGACTGACGGGGGACCGCGACGATCCGACGAAACTGTGTGGGAAAATTGCCGGTCGCGCGGCGGGTGATCGCCAGAAAAATGCCACCATCTTTTGGTACCAAGACCCTCGCCCAGCTTGGGCCGTCGCCTCTCCAGCGCCGTCGCAGATATCTGGCACGCCGCGTGGCGTGGGATGTCACTCAGGGTGGGTGCGTCGCCGCGGTGTCCCTCTACATGCTCGCCAAGCAGCGGCGCACAGACTCTGTTGGCTGGAGCAGCCGAGGGCAGATGTTGGCTGCCGTCTGGGAGGAGGCCTCCGCCGACCCGCTGGAGGCCGCGTGCGCTTGCTTCACCAATTTTTTCATGATCTCCATGTGTGGCAACTCGCCGGTGGCGTGGCTTGTCGCGCTCTTCTTTGCATCAGTCGACGATCGCTCCTTTGACGAATTCATGGCTGGCGTCATCAGCCGCTGGGGCGACGTGTACGATGGGTACGCGGGATACATTCTGGGCGTCTATGCGTTCTGCTGCTTCTTGGTGCCCTATCTCGTGCATGGTGCCTTGCTGCTGCCGCTCGAGCTGTGGAGCCCAGCGATCAACGCGGCCGCGCCATACAAACTCCAGCCGCAGAAGCGCATCGACACGTCGCGCATTGCGCGCGTCGTGGGTGTGTCGATATTTGAGCTGACCACGCTCGGGCTGCCGTATGTGCTCGCGCTCACGCACATCACGGTGGCCTCGCGCGGCACCAAGGGCGTGATCGCGCTCGCTCCGCTTCCGCCCTATTCAGAGCGCGCTTGGATGTTGGTGGCCCATCTGCTCGTCAACGAGGTGCTTTTCTTCTACGTGCACTGGGCGCTGCACAAGGGCTCGCTGTACAAGCGCATCCACAAGATCCACCACGAGTTCACCGCGCCCTTTGCCCTCGCAGCGGTGCATGCGCACCCCATCGAGCTGATAGTAGCGGACTTGATCCCATTCACAGCGGGTTTCGTTGTCTTCCGGCCGCACATCTTCTTCGTGTTCATGTGGATCATCGGCGCGTGCCTGGGCACGCAGACGCACCACTCGGGCTACCGGCTGCCATGGATTGCCGGCTTCGACGAACAGCCCGACTTCCACGACTTTCACCACGGCAAATTCAACTGCTGCTACGGCAATATCGGATGGCTCGACGCTATGCATGGAACGTCCAAACCGTATTTGGACGCGCGGAAAGCCGCCGAGTCGCAATTGGACCAGGAGCAGGAGAAGTGGGAGAAGATGCGCGAGAGTATCGTCGGCGGTAAGCAGCACGGCCAGTAAATAGATGCCGCGCTCGCCGATGGAGGGCGAAGCCTGTAGCGTGAGGGGGGGATCGGGCAAGATGGGATCGTTGTGCTGGGCGGGGGCACAATCATCGTGACCGAGGACACGTGAGTCACTCTACGTTAAACAACCGTGTTCGTATGTAAGTAGAGGTGGGTGTCTGTGTTAGGTCAAGACCAGGTGGTATGGCCGTAGTCCGATAGTTGCCAGTAAGTAAGTAAGTAAGTAAACGCACGTACCGGCGAGACCGAGAGCCCCAAGAACGCAACAGCGTCGCAGTCACACGGCCGCTCGATCCGGGGGCAGCGTACACGTCGGCGAGGCGAGGGGTACGGTACCCGAGCGGGATACCCCCAGGCATACAAGGCGTGTACTGTGGTATTGGTCAACAGCCAAGTGCCGGGATTGAACACTGATGAAAGCCATCAGGGGCCGGGGGGCTTCCGACATCAGTCGACGCTCGACCTCGAGGAACCGGCGCCTCCAACGGGAGCAGGAGCGAGCTTCGCCGCGCGCCGCCGCCGCCCCAGCGATCAAATCGAGGCTGAATGTGGCCCGTGAGCTCGGGTGCGTCATGTATGCCTTCCTTCAAGCAGGGTGCGTCAGGTGTGCAGGGCACGGCAGTAATCATGCGGGCGGCGATAAAGCGAAGTACAGGATGGCCTATACGTGCACAGGTGGTGTCAGCGACAAGAACGGCTCCGCGACCGCGGTGCGGTGCACTAATGTGTCATGACGCGATGGCCGCGTCGGCCACCTCCTTGGCCTTCAGCGCCAGTCGCGCTGCCCGACGCTGCTCTTTGAGCTTCTGAAGCTCGGAGGGCTCGGTGGGCTCCTCGGGGGCCTCCATTGCCTGCTCCGCTCGCTCGCGATGGATGGCCGCCTCCTGCACGGCCGCCTCGGCATCTGCAGCGAGCTTGGCCACGCGCATGGCGTCGGCGAGGGCGCCCAAGCCTGCTGCGGCCGCCTCCTCGTCACCGGCCGTGAGCACGGTAGCGCCCATGGCGCCCTCGCCATCTTCATTGCGCTGCACACTATTCTCGCCGATAGTTGGGCTACAGCCCAATTCCGCATAGATGCCCGACGCGCCGTTCTCCTCGATGACATTGCGTTCAAGGCGCCCCTTCGCGCCGCTCTCGCAACGCACGCCGTTGGTTCCGTTGTGACGCACCAGGTTCTTGGCCAGCAGCGGGTTGGCGCCCTCGACGAGTAGCACGCCTGCCGACCCGTTCTCCCGCATCTCGTTGTTCGCGACGACCAACTCCGAGGCTGCGCGCACGAGCAGCCCACAGCCCTTATTGCCATACAGATCATTGTCGCGCAGCTGGCACAAGCTCTCGCCGTCGATTTCGATGCCTGACGTGCCGTTGCCGCGCATCGTGTTCGCCGTTACACGGCACAAAGCGCCCATGCGAATGAGCAGCCCCTGTTCGTCATTGTCGAAGATATCGTTCGCGCGCAGGTCAGAGGTGGCCTCGGCCTCGATGCACACGCCCGCGGACGCACTCTGCGAGATCTTGTTCGCTTGGAAGCGCCCTCGCCCGCCTGGATGCACATGCAGCCCGTACTGCGCGCACGTGCTGATCACATTGTCCGACACTTCTGGGTCTGCGCCTACGCCCACTACGACGCCCGTGCCCGAGCACTCGGAGATCGAGTTGCCCTTCAGATAGCCTTTCGAGTAGTCGGCGAGGTACACAGAGCCGAGGCCACCGCCCACGAGCCGGTTGTGGCGGAAGTGCACCGAGGTGCGTCCCGACTCATCGGTGAGCAATCCTGCGATCGTGACGCCGTTCTTGGGCAGCGGGACGAGCAACCCCATGGCCGCGTACAGCTTCTTCTTCCTCTCGAGCTCAAGAGCCGCCAGGCCGGAGGGCACCACCTTGGGCTTCTCGCCGCGCACCTCCACATTGTACGTGCCGCTGTGCGAGATCTCGTTCTCTACGAGCATGCCCTGTCCCTTGGCGCACACGATCACGCCGCGGCGCGTCTGGTGGTGGATGCTGTTGCGCTCCACGTGTGGCATCGCGCCTTCACGCAACACGATGCCGTCCTTGTTCTCGTAGATCTCGTTGTCCGTGATCGTGCCCTGTGCCTTGTCGCCCGCCACGTAGATGGCGGCGGTCTGCCCTCCATAGAAGCGGTTGCCCTTGATCACTGGCACACCGTCATTACCGATCGAGACGCCTACTCCAAAATTGGCATAGATGTCATTGTTCTGTAGTGTGAAGCGCGTGATCGCCGAGTCGCGGTTCGTGAAGTCGGACGTGAACGCGCCGATGCCGCCGCCGCCGTGACAGTAGACTCCGCCCATGTGCGCGCCATAGATGCGGTTCTTCTCAAAAAGTGGAGTGGCAAAGCGCTTCACCTCGACGTTCCACTCTTTGTGATTGTAGATGTCATTGTCCACAAAATGCCCCTTTCCGCACTCGTACACGAGGACGCCGCACGTCTTTCCCGAGTGAATCTTGTTGCCCTGGAGCGTCGGGTCGCCCAGGGCCCACACGCGCACGCCAGCCTTGGCATTGTGGCAGATCTCGTTGCCCTCGTACAGCCCACGTGCTTCCTTGTACACCCACAGGCCACCCAGCCGCATGTGGTGGATCTTATTGCCGCGCAGCGTTGGCTCGGCATGCTCGATGACCTCGACGCCGACCCAGTTGTGGTGAACATCATTCTCGAGCAAAAAAGGCGCCGCACCATCCTCAATGAACACGCCCGACCTGCGGTTGTTGTGGATGCGATTCCTTTGGAGTAACGGCGTCGCCTGCGAGCCTATCGCCACCCCGTGCCAGTCCGACTCGTAGATGTCATTGTCCCGCACATCCCCTTTACCCCCCGAGTGGACCCAGAGCGGCGCAATGTCCTTATGCCTCGCTCCATGCTTGGCCACTTTCTCGTGCGGGTTCTCGCGCTCGGCAGCCATCGGCTTGAGTAGCAAGTCCGCGAGCGCCTGCTTGCGGAGTTGGTTGCGCTGCACGAGCGGATCGGAAGCCTCAATGATCTG
This sequence comes from Chrysochromulina tobinii, assembly GCA_001275005.1. Lineage (NCBI taxonomy): Eukaryota > Haptophyta > Prymnesiales > Chrysochromulinaceae > Chrysochromulina > Chrysochromulina tobinii. The sequence continues at coordinate 37,426 of JWZX01003219.1, read as the reverse complement.
CACGCCTGCTTCCTCATTTCCCCACACCTCGTTCTCCTCAAACGTGCCTAGCCCACCGTCAAAGTAGAAGGCGCCCGCCTGCTTGCCGTTATAGATCCGGTTTCGTCGGATGAGCGGCGCCGCGCCCTTCTCGACCCCGATGCCCGCGTGCTCGTTTTCGTACACGTCGTTCTCCTCGATGGTACCGCCTGCGCCCTCGGTGCAATGGATGCCCGCATCGCGCCCATGATGCACTTTGTTGTGATGGATGTGCGGCGTGCACGCACCGCGCAGCATGATGCCCGCCTTGGTGTTCCCCTCTATGTCGTTCTCAAACACTTCGGGCATGCCGCCCTCGTCAACAAGTAGACCGCCCTGCCGCCGCCCGTGCAGCCAATTGGCCCGTACCACCGTGCGCCCGCCCGTGAGCACGACGACCCCAAAGGTGCGATTATTGTACACGTTGTTGTGTAGCACTGTGCCCAGACCCTGCTCATGTGCGAGCACGCCCGCGTCGTCACCCGAGTGAATGTCGTTGCGCTGCACGAGAGGGTCCGCCTTCTCCGTGATCAAGATCCCCGGCCCAGCGTTGCCGCGCACCTCGTTGTCTTCAATGGTCGCCTTGGCGCCGGCATACAGGTACACGCCGGCCTGCTCTGAGTGCTCGATCAGGTTGCGCAGGAGCGTCGGATGGGTCCTGGTGCCGTAGATCAGGCAGCCAGCCTTGCGATGGCTCACGATTGTGTTGTCAATGAGGACCGAGGTGCAACCTGAGCAGATAGCCATCCCGCAGTCCTGCCCCTCCTTGATCGTATTACCCTCGAAGCGCGCCGTCCGAGCCCTCCGCAAGCCGCACGTTGGCTGATGCATTCGAGTACACCGTGTTGGAGCGGAAGAGGCCGCCCGCCCCCCCGAATACAAGGATACCCCCCGCTTGGGACGCGTGCATTAGGTTATTGTCCACGTGCGGCGCCGTGCCCGCGTCAGTGAGCTGCAGCTCCGTCTTCGCATGCCCGCGCAGCTCGTTGCCGCGGAGCACGCCACCGCCCTTAGCGTTCACGAGCACGCCTGCCGCCATACCATCTCGAAAGAGGTTGCCCTCTACCCACGGGCACGCGCCCGAAGTGATCAGCAAGCCGCACTTGGCGTTACCGTACACCTCGTTCCCGCGCAGCTGTGCTTCGCGCCGCGCCGCCCTCTCGGCGGCCGCGGCGCTTGCGGCCGCCGCCGCTGCCGCCAACCGATCGGCCATGCTCGCTGGCCTTTGCTGCGCCGTGGCCACTTGCGCCGTCGTGAGGCTCGGCGCACACGACGGCGCCGTCTCGACAGCTCGCACGTCGACCTCATGCGCGAGCGCCTTCTTGAGCGCTGCCTCAGGGGCTGGTTGCTTGAGCGCACCGATCTCATCCGCCGCGCCGCCTTGAGCGCTGCCTGTCGACTCCTTCGCTCGCATGGCATTGCTCGTCTCCGCGGACACCCTTTCGACCAGCAGCACACCGCCAGTGCCAGTGCCAGTGCCAGTGCCGGTTCCGTCGCCTGTGCCAGTGTACTCCTCTGTGGAGCCGGCGTGGGCGGCGCACTCGTCGGGCGCGCCGCCAGCGCGCGGCACAGTGCCCGAGATTACAATCCCAACGTCCGCACCCGCGCACACCGTGTTGCGTTCGAGCAATGGGGCACTCCCCTCAACCTTGATGCCGGGGCCTGCGCAGCCACTGATGTGGTTGTGCAGCAGCTGTGCCGCGGCGCCATCAAAGATGTAGATGCCCGGTCCATGCCCGTCGAGGATGCGGTTCGAGTGCAGCGTGGGCGACGCACCCGCGGACACTTGCAGCGCCGCCTTGCCGTTGGCCCGTAGCGTGTTGCCTTTGATCATCGCACTCGGCCCCGGCAGCATCACCAACACGCCCGCGGCGGCGCCCTCGGAAATATCGCAGTCGAGGAGCTGCAATTTGCCTGCCGCCTTGGCTGCAACTCCCGCCTTGACGCACCCACGGATCGAGCACTTGGCGATGCTTGCCTCGGCACCATCCGAGAGCTGCACGCCTACACCGCTGCCCTCGGCCACGATGCAATCCCTCATACCAAGACGACCGGATGCGCCGCCCGCCGCCTTGATGGAAACGGTTGCGAGACCAGCGCCGCCGCCGTTGCCGACAAGTTTGCAGCCGACGAGGGTTGCCGCCGCGTGCCCAACCACCAATACCGCGCTCTCAGCGCACCCTGTGAGCACGCAGCCCTCCAGGTCGAGGACGCAATTGCCGAGCACGAGCGACGCACAGCCGCCGCAAGAGCGCAAAGTGCATTGCAGCAGGGAGGAGCGAGCGCCCGTGGCCAACAACACACCCGACTGACCACAATCGTGCACAGTGCAGCCGCGCAGCGTCGGCGCGGATGAGCTTCCTCGCGCCAGCACCCCGGCAGAGTTCTTGGTGCGGGAGCGAGCACTGATCTGGCATCGCTCGACGACCGTCTTCCCACGCAGCTCGATGCCAAAGACCGGCTCGGTGGTGTCGTCGTCAATCTGGCGGATGCACATATTCGCAACGCGCTCGGCGCCGTCGGCGCACGCGATGACCGTGTGCGTGGCGCTCTCGAGCACTGTCGCCTCGCCGATGCCCTCGACCGTGACGCCAGCGCAGACCTTGAGCGTGGCGGCTTCACGAAACACGCCCGCCCCGATGACAACGGTACCGCGCACTTCGGAGGCCAAGGCCAGCGCTGCCGCGACCGTTGCGTGCTCCGACGGCACGCGGAAAATCGGGCGGCCTGTCTCGTCCATAGGCCAGGTGCTCAGCAATCGTCCATGAAAGCACACAGAACGAAACTTGCCGTAAACATACAAAAAAAAATGAAGACATTCCACAGAAAATTGCTCACGTCCGCGGCCGTACGAAGGGGGGGGGCGATTCGGAAGGGGGCTGGGGACATCTGCCAGGTCAGTACATGTATGTCTCGAGTGTCGTGTGAAATCCGGGGTCACTCTTGCGTGGTGCGTGAGCACCAGTGAGGGTTGTGGGGGGAGTGGGGGAGGGACGAGGGTGAGCTTGGTCGCGTGTTTGACTTGACTTGCTGTTCATCAGAGCTACACATGCAGTCTGGTGAGTGCGCGCGCGACAACCCCGGGAGGGGCGTGGTGTCACCAAGTTGTAGTGTACGGCGAGCCTACCGCGCAACCTATACAGCTATACTGTTCCACCTGGAGGTACGCTCTAAGCTATTACAAACGACCGCGTGTCCTCCATCGCAATCCGACTCGACTGCAGCTGAGGCAGAGGCTGAACGCGATGCTCAGCAGCGTCGTCAGAAGGAAGCATGAGCCACCCGCGAGCCGCCGCCGTGCCGAGCTGGTGCCCAGGTCTCGGTACCGATCAGCTGGGTCCTCAGGCGGACAGTAGGGGTCGAGCCGACTGCACCCACTTGCCCCGTAAATCCCGCCCGAGACCGGATGCAGAGGAAGGCCGTTCTGCCCGACGATGGGAGGCGGCCCCTTGTACGTGGTAATCGCCGTAAACGTCGCGGGGCCCTCCAGCGCCTGGATGCCTAGATACCAGCGGCCACCGCGTCGCTTGTCGGGCAGCTCGCCCATGCCATACGGCACCGTGAGCGTCGAGGAGGACTTGAAGCGCGGTGTACCGATGTTGCTGGAGAAGATGCGGTACCAGTCGACGATACACCAGCCTATGCAGCTCCCGCTGACTACGTGCCTCGGCTCGACAGGGCACGAGTCGTACCGCCAGTAGATGGCCTTGAGCCGGCCAGAGGTGACGTTCATGGCCACTGAGGGTGCAACGCGCTCGTGGACGCTCGTGAACGCGTAGTACTTGTACTGGTCGCAGCACACGAAGCCGCTCAGAGAGTCGCCGAGGGCATGCGTCGCATCCTCGAGCGTCGCTGTCAGGGTGAAGTAGATCTCTGTCGCGCTGACCGTGGGATCGAGGCTCACCTTCAGATGCCACGCCTGCGCCTCGTCAACGTTGCACGCCGACATGGCGATCCTCATCGGCTGGGGGTACACAACCTTCACATCGAACACGGTCGCCGTCGGCGCCGCGCCGCGCCGCAGGGTGAACGCCGTTGGGAAATTGGTCGGCGTGTTCACACGGTAGCTCGTCACCTCTGCGAGCGCGAGCGAGGAGCGCTCGGACCCTGGCATGCTCATCAGCACGTAGCTCTCGGAGCCACCCCGCTTAAGGCAGCCTCGCCTTCCAATGCCATCGGCGAGCGGCGAGCGATCAAAGTGCTGGTTGTGCATCCTCACCAAAAACGTACCCGAGTGAGCCTGCAGGTCCATGGCCGGATTGCCCCAGATCGTGAGGTAGTACGTGCCCGCCTCCGCCGGCGACGTGCACATGCGCATCAGCCAGCGCCGCCGCCAGTCCGCGTTCGCCTTGTTGAGCATGGTGGCGACGGCTTGCTTAGCAGCAATACGAGCGCGGATCTGCAGCTGTGTGGGGTAGTGCAACGAGTTCTCGAGCAGCTCGTACTCGCGCGCAAGGTCTGCAAGCTGCGCCTGGTATCCCCGATCGTCGAGCACGCCGAGCTCCGGCGCGACGTGCACGTCGAGCACGTACGTGGCGTTGGGCCCTCCAGCCAATTGGCTGGGCGGGAAGACAACATCGATGGACCAGTTGCGCTCGTGCGTGCACATGTGGTTGGCATAGCTGTTGCCATGCGGGCAGTAGCCAAAGTGCTCCGTCTCGACAAGGGTCGCGCCGCGGATACAGCTGCCCTTGCTCAGCCACGCGCGCCCGCTGAAGCCGTCCTGCCACGACTCGGGGTACGTGGTGTTGTCATAGTCCGCGCGGTCGATGGTCAGCTCCAACAAGTCGTACTCGCCCACGACGACCTCAAACGTTTGCCACTGGCCCGGCCCCACGAGCGTCCGCACCGGCACATCGGACGTGAGACGCCGCGGGATCGCGCGCACCTCGACCGTAAATGGGCAGTAGGCCCGGCAGTCGTAAAGCTGCGGCCGGATGGTCATGTCAGCCGTGCACGCTCCCTGCGGGAAAGCGAAGCCCGAGAGGCACTGCACGCCAATGTACAGCGCCCGTAGAAGTGGACGCTTCGTGCAATCGGCATTCAGCACGCCCGCGCCGTTGTTGCCAAACCCCCACGTCAACCGATGGCGACGTGTCTCGACGTCCCAGTCGTTACCGCCTGAAAGCGTGACTGAGACTTTCTCGTTCGGGTTCAACATGTTTAGAAACGTGCCCGGGTTTGTCAAGTCGGGCAGAGGTCGAGTCCAGTCCAAGTAGCTCGACGTCGCCGCATCCCAGCTCGCATTGATGTACAGCGACTCGTATAGCGTGAAGCGTACCGTGCTGTTGGAATCATAGTTGAGTGCCACGCCCTGCTCGTAGTCGGGGTGTACGTGCGTGTCGAACGTGATTTGAAAGGAGAAGTCCTCCATCGTATTGCCCACGCCCAAGTCCGTGACCTCGGCATTCACCTCGTAGAGCATGAAGTGCCCATGCTGCACAGCGTCGTGGCGTGGTGTCCAACTTTGCAGAGGTTGTGCCTGAAAGTATTCGTTGCCACGGACGCGGGTGTAGGGATCGTGCATCAAACTTTCGAAAGGTCCAGTTCCCGCTTCGAAACTGATGAAGTCGAACAACTCGTCGTTCAAATTCGGGTATATTAACGCGGAAGTCTCGTCCAACTCCACCGTCAGCGCGTCGTAGACGAGATTCCGAGTCACAGGCTCCTCCCACCCCTCGCCCCAGTATGCTGACATATTCAAATACTGCGGGCAAAGGCCCTGCAACGTGCAGTTCTGAGCGACTGCGGCGGACGGAAGCAGCAGCCATGCCAGCCAAATTGGACTATGCGCGTTCCTCGCCAGGGAGCGCCGCATGTTATGTTGCGAGGAATTCGTCACTTCGGTGTGAACGAGCGTCCGAGAAATCTCCCAACACGCAAGCAAGCAAAGCAACATCAAAGACGTTTCCAGTTCAGCACGCATTCTATGAAACGCTCGTTGCGGCGCTCCGCACAGAAAAGCTAATCAGTAAGTTGAAAAATTCCGCATTATTGATAGACGAGATTCAACAGCTGCAGAGATTACCGCGATTCCACACGTGGCAGAAACATGTTAGCACGGGTTGTGTCGGCCACACCTCCGTCCTAGCAACAGGCCCTCGTGCTTGGGGTCCGGTGCGTGTGCCGCGTTGTGTTGAACAGCAATAGCAGCAGAATTCCGCAGCAGCAGCAGTTGTAGAATTCCGCATTATTAAAATAGATGAGAAATTCCGATGAGCTCAAGTAGACAGATATGACCGCGATTCCACGTGGCAGAAGTGTGCAGGTCCGCGGCGCAAACATGTTCAGCGCAACATCGCGTGTCTTCTCCAAGGCGGGCGTGCGCTCGTTCTCGACCGCCGCCTCGGCGGCTCGCCCCCGTGCCCTCGTCGGCGCCGCGGCCGCTGCCGTCGGTATCGCCGCGGGCTACACCGGCTACGCCAACGAGTGCCTCAAGATTGAGATCGACGATGCGACGGCCAAGAAACTGCTCGCCGCTCTGTCGACGGCCGCGCCCGCGGCCAAGGGCCCGCGTTACAACGAGCTCATGCCGTCGCCGGCTGACCCGGCCGCCAAGGTCTGCGTCGTCGAGTTCAACATCCCCGGTGCCAAGAACGGTGGCACGGACAAAGGCCCGAACGGCCATCGCATTGACTCGCTCCCGATCGCGAACGGCGTGATCAAGGCGGGTGGGGCGTGCGAGATTATCAAGTACTACGACACCAAGCACGCCGAGTTTGCCAAGCTCGTCATGTCGATGAAGTACGATGCGCTCATTGTGCGCATCAACCCGGGCCAGCTCTCGCAGAAGACCCTCCCCGGCACCCAGGAGCGCTTCGACACGCTCATGAACGAATTCATCTCCAAGGGTGGCATCGTATGGTCGTCGCCCGATGTGCAGACCAAGATGGGCGCCAAGGATGCGCTTGTCAAGATCGCCAACATGGGCTGCGGCCTGCGCGACACCCTCGCCTACTATACTGCGGAGGAACTCATCACGGGCTTCAAGAAGACGTGCGCCTTCCAGCCGCGCGTGATCAAGCAGAACCGCGGCTCCGCGGGCGAGGGCATCTGGCTGTGCTGGCTGTGCTCGGGCAAGTACTGCAAGACGTACGGCGAGAAATCGCTCACGGACGGCGAGTACCTCAAGCTGATGGAGATGAACGACAACCACATCGAGTACCACACCGTCGGCGAGTTCCTCGAGTTCTGCATCAACGGCCCCGACAACAAGGCGAAGGCCGGTACGCTGCGCCCGATCGGTCGCGCCGCGCGCGGGGCAGCAAGGCGGGCTGCAGCTACAGCCAGCCCGCTCGGCGCCAACTCCCCCTCCCCCTACCCCTCTGGGGGTTCCCCCCCTTTCCCCCTTGCAAGTCCGCCCACATGCCCTCTCTCCGTTTTCCCCACACACCTTCCTGCGCTCATAATGCGTGATTGATGTGCCATTGGTGGACGTGGACGCAGGCAACTGGTCTTCGGTCTTCCCGGGCAAGTACCTGGATGGCGGCAAGGCGGCCGGCGGTCAGCTCGTCGACCAGCGCCTGCTCCCGCGCATCTCCGAGGGCGAGGTGCGTATCCTGATGGCGGGCGACACGTGCCAGAAGATCATCCACAAGAAGCCGACCGGCGGTGGCCTCTCGGCCGTTGGCGGCAACTCGGAGTACACGTACTACGAGCCGTCCGATCCCAAGTACGCTGACCTCCTTGCTAAGCTCATGAAGGACATCCCGCAGCTCATGAAGGTGCTCGACCTCGACGGCCAGCCCCTTCCGTTGATCTGGACTGCGGACTACATCCCCAAGGATCCCGAGTTCGCGCGCACGGATGGCGTGGACACCGAGTACGTCGTTGGTGAGTTCAACTGCTCGTGCGTCGGCATCTCGCCCTTCCAGGCCGTGTGCGGCGGCGAGAAGACCCTCGCAGATGTGCCCGATGCGGACTACTATGACGCGTCCGAGCTCACTGACCTCATGGGTGTGAAGGCTATCGCCATGATCAAGGCGCACAAGGCCAAGTAAGCTCGCGGCCTGAGGACGAAGCAGGGTATCTTCGTGAGATCGTGCCCCTCGGAAGTTTGAGACGGGGAGCCAGAACGATAAGATGGACGTCGTACTGGCTAGGGGTTGGGCCGGCGACACAGGGAGAGAGCGTGCTGGTGAGGCCTTCAAAGCATGCTTCAAGGCCCGGCCGCTGGCCGGTCTGTGCATCGATGAGCTGCGCGCGACTTTCCTGCCTGGGTTCGCTGCGATACCCATTGGTATCGCATGATTCTATTCGCGAGGTGATATCGTCGCATTAATATTTTATGTTTATACATTAATCATTATACGCGGCCGACATACCGTACGATAAAATAAATGTGACCTCACCGCTCACGCCGCGCCACGCCTATCGAAATTTTGGGTTATCTGCGTTGCCGTTCTTCCCGTTGGATCGCGTCCCGTCCCCGAATGGTCAGTGGAGTCTGGAGGAGCGAGAGAACGCGTTCGGTATTATTTTAGTTATTAAGTACGTATAGAAATAGTGGAAAAAAGCGAGATCGGGAGTAAAAACAAATAACGGACGTTTAACAATCACGTCCAAAATGTAAGTCACCCGCGGCGAACCGCAAGCAGCCGAGCGCAGGGCGTCCTAACTCTCAAAGTAATATCGAGACTAACGTATTAGACCGACTCTCCGGGGTTCTGTCGGCGGTATCGCGGCCGCTATCTAGATTCTGGAGCGTGAAGCTCGGAGCTAAACGGGAGAATGTACGACGCACCGCATTTGAGCATGGCGTGCTTCCAGCATGGGCAATCGAGCGTGCGGAGAGCTTCTCCCGCCGAGGCACACGTCGTGCACGATCTGATTCTCAAGGGTCAGTGGATCCGTGCGGCTCATCTGCCGCCATCACGAAGCGGCGCTGCGCGCTTCTACGGCACTGTGACGAGTACCATGCCGCTGTTGGCGCCGATCGTCCAGCTACGCACCTTGGAGCACGCGCCATCCCAAGGGTCGGTGTACGCGCCGCCTATGGGCACGGCGCGATCCAGGGTCGCACTGGGGTTGTAAAGCACGACGCCGCGCTCGAACCGGCGCAAGTACGTCGAATGTCCCTTGACCTGGTAGTGCTCCAGCAGCGTCTCTGTGTGGTTCGGCATCCCGAGATCCAGGTAGAAGACTGGATGGATCCACGGCTGGACCGTGCCGCCGCCGTCGCTAAAGGCGCGTGCGAACGGGTGTATGCCGAGCGTGAGCGCATTGTTGCGCCCGACGGCGAGCAAGAAGCTCGCGTAGCCAGCGAGCACCCACCGATGAAGCTCATCCGGTGGTAGGTACTCCTGGCCGACCGTCTTCCAGCCCGCCTGGCCGAGCTTGGCGAGGGCGTGCAGCCCGCGCTGCGCCGCGTGTGCAAAGATGCGCACGTTCGCGTGCCAAAAGTGCGTCTGTGGATGGTCCAGCTGCGCATTGCAGTATTCGCGCGACACTTCCTTTCCCGTGGGCCAGTTCGCGCACTTGTGGCCCACCTCGATGAAGCCGTAGAACGACTCCATGTTGAAGCCGTCGAGGGCGCCATGGGGGCGACTCATCATATCGCGAGTGCCACGCACCTTATAGAAGATCACATTCTCGGTCGCATTGGGCGCAAACGGCGCGAGCTCGGTAGGGTCGTCCTTGGAGCTCAACGAGACCGCTTGCTTGTACAGCGTGCGCACTTGCATCGCCTCGTGGCCCGTCCAGTAAAAGGAGTGCTTGAGCCCGTTCCCGTACACGAGGGGGCGGCGACCGAGCATCTTATGGATCGCGGCGATGGCGGCCGAGGTGCGGCTCGCCTGCGCGTTGATCATCGCCGAGAAGCGGCACAACTTGAACTTGTACACGGCCATCTCGCGCGACAGCTTCGCGTTCTCGTCGTTCTTCGCGGGCTCAGGACCCTCGAGATTGGCCGCGGTAATCTCGCTCAGGCATGGTTCAGGGGCGTCATCCGTGGGGTAGCGCAGGTCATAGCTGCCCAGTAACAGCCCAGTGCCCGTCTTGGCGCCATACACGTTCGGTCCCATGTTGTCGAGCCACGTGCCGTCGGCGCCCACGGCGAGCGCGTGCTCGAGATGGCGCTCAATGCATGCCGCGGCCGCCTTGTCGGTGTAATCGAGTGCGTACTGGACGGGGGTCTCACACGTAGCCTCCGTCGCCGAGGCGTCCAGGTGCGTGGGCGCGAGCGCGTGCGCCCCTTGCTCGTGCGAGGCAGCGCTCCTGGTGGACCGCTGCACTGTGACACGGCACGCGGCGTCGCCGCGCGAGTCCTTGGCTGTGCTCACGTTGAGCACAGTCATCACCTCATCACCCACACGCAGCAGAGATTGGAAGTAGTAAGTGTTGCGCTCCGCCTTCGACCAGCCCGCCGCGGGCTTTTCGGCAACGTCGACGTGGCACACAGACGCGCCGTGCCGAACGGCCGTTGGATGCGAAGGCACCACCACACACGCCGGCAAGCGAGCGACTACGCGCCCGGACATAAGCAGTTTGGGCTTGCGCAGCAGCAGCACGCTCACATCGGCAGACACGGGCGTGTCGAGTGTGCCCGCCTCGTGCCAGCTCAGCGCCGAGCCGCCCTCACGCCCCACCTTTTCGAGCTCGCGATACGAGGTGCACGAGTCGACGCCGTTCGGATTGGAGCCACGCGGATTTGAGTAGAGGACCACCTGTGGGGAAAGCGCGTCGTGGTGAGCACTTGCATGCAAGGCAGGATTGGAGCCACGCGGATTTGAGTAGAGGGCCACCTGTGGCCGCCTGACGCCCAGCTTGCGGCTCTCCTGACGAATCTTGCGCAGCACGGCCGGCAGCTCAAACTCTTCCTCGAGCAGCTTGTCTTCATACGGCACAGAAGCGTACCAGACCTCGTCGCCGCTGCTTACCTGACCGCGCAGCTTGTACGTGCCCGTGCTCGGCTCGGGCTGCGAGCCGATGACGCAGATCATCGAGAGCGAGCCTAGCACCGACGGAGAGATCAGCATGGCCGCGAGCCGGTTGCGGTGGATCTGCGCGAAGAGAGGGTAGAGCGGCCGCTCAAGCATCAGCGTCCTTTCGACCTTTGGGCATCGGAGTTTGCCTGTCTCGACTGTGCCTTGGATGCGCTTGCGCGCAGCCTTGACGGCTGCTTCGAAGCTCACGTTACGGATCACTTTGGGCGGCGGTGCGAGCTTGGGCAGCGACGTGCCGTTGCGGACGATCTTCTCGCGAATCCGCGCGACGCCGCGACTCACATTCGACCTCTCCGACGCGTTTGGCTTGATCCACTCGCCGACCTGTTTGGCCTTCCGGCGCGCCTTTGCAGCGACCGCCTTCGCCTTGCGAGTGGACCAAGTCCAGTTACCCCCCCTGATGTCACGTAGTGTGTCCTTGAGTGCATCGAGGTTGCGCACCACTTTGAGCGACGAGCTTACGCGTGCTGAGAGGACGTCCTGACTTCTTTTTCCCAAGCCCACCTTGGAATAGATCTCATTGATGCACTCGGTCGCATTGTTGACACATGCCTCGAAAGTCCGAATGAAGATCGGTCTGAAACTGCGCGCGAGCGTTTGCAGCCGCAGTGCCTCGATGACAAAGAAGCCCGCATCCTTGAGGTTGACGTCCAATAAATCCTCTTTCTTCTTCGGCGCCTTGGGGCACAGCGACTCGTTCTTCTCGAAGCAGTGCCAGGCCGCACCGACGCCTGGCACCGCGTCAAGCTCCTTTTGGCGGCCGCGTTGTATGGAGAGGTATTGGGCGATGGGCTCGCGATAGAGATAGATGATCTTCGCACCGAGCTTCTCAAAGACCGCCTTGGCGTCGATCGAGTGCCACTCATCGTCGATCTGGCCGTTGAGCACGTACCGGCGAAGGTACGGGTAGTCGTCGGGAATCTGGAGTCCCACCTCAAAATCCTTGGGGCGCTCGAGCCAGCCGAGAAAGAACTTGAGGAAGAGTACCCTCTGCTTGAACTCGCACCGGCACGGGAGCTCGGGCGCCGTCGTGGGCAAGCGCATCTGGCGCCGCAGGTACCCCTCGAAGATCTCGGTCGCGTTCAGATTCTTGCCCCACGCATACCACGCCTTCTCATACGCGGACGCTGTGGGCAGGCCCGTGCTCGGTGTGACGGAGGTGCCGCGCGAGGCCGCGAGCACATAGCGCCACTGGCACATGAGCCTCAAGTCGCACGACTCGTTCTTGGGGCCGACGATGTGCCATGAGAGGCACGGGATCTGCGTGCGGTTGTCGCAATCCACGTCGTAAGGCATGAGCGACTCTGGGTGTGGCGCGGTCCGGTCATCGATGGATCCGCAGACGACGCCCGAGTCGTCTGCCATCACTTTGGCGAGCCACTCTGTTCCTGTGCGTGGGCCCGAGAGCAGCACAAGCAGCTGCATCGGCTGAGGGTCGCCTGTGACATCCTGTGACTGTGAATTCTTCTGCGGCAGCCCAGTCACGTTCTGGCCCCAGTACCCCATCGCACGCACATATTCGGCGAAAGGGTTGCTGCCCCAGGGCTTTCGCTCGCCGTTGTAGTGAAGCACGGGCGCCCTCGCGATCACGTCGAGCGTCACGCCTGCCACCTCCATCTCAGCAGGCGGCACGTAGCCGAGGCCATCGAGTACGTACCAGCCTGTGCGCTTGTAGCATTCGATGCGGTTCTGGTAGATGAGGAAGGGCACGCCCAGGCCGTAGACGAGAGAGTCTCCGCGAAGGATTTTTCGTGCGAGTACCTGGCTCGCCATCGCCTGGTAGATCAACGTAAGGTTCGCCTCGCGCTGCGCCTTGAGGCTCATCAGGTTGAACCCGAAATTCCACTCGAAGAACTTCGGGTCGTACTTGATCGGAGCCTGGCCCGAAGCCTGGTTACCCGAGACCTCTCCTAGAAGCTGCTCGACCTGGCGCCAGCCCTCAGGCGTATACACTGCCTGCGAGAAGAAATGGTCATACACGGAGGTGCTCACGTCGAAGTCGCACTCAGTCGCACTCAGTCGCACTCAGTTGCACTCAGTCGCACTCAGTCGCACTCAGTCGCACTCAGTCGCAATCAGTCGCAATCAGTCGCAATTGCCTGCGAGAAGAAATGGTCGTACACTGAGGTGCCCACGTCGAAGCGCTGGCAGCCCGCGTTCCACAGGTTGACGTCGCAGTTGGCCGTGAAGACGACACCCGGCGGGACGGGCGCGTTGTAGAGTTTGGCCGAGTCCTGCTGGATGACGACGTCATCGTCGACGAAGAGGATGCGCTCCTGCTTCTTGAGGATGGGGAACTCGGGCAGGTAGAAGCGCAAGTGGTTGGCGCACGAGGCATGCTTTGGGGTCCTTATCCCAGACCGCCGCACCGAGCACCGTCTGCCCCTTGACCTTGCCGAGCGTGTCGCGCCCGGGCCCGTCGCAGATCGAATCGGGGAAATAGCCGGCACTGCGCAGATACTCGAGTGAGTCGGCGAGATTCATCTGCAGAATGGTGCACGAGAGGAACTTCGACGCGATCGGCACGTAGGTGGGCGTCACCTGCATGAGCACGAGCACGTACAGCGGCGTCGGGTGGCGGCACAGGCTCGTCACCGTCACCATGCCACTCTTGACCAGCCGATCGCTGAAAATGACGGCAACGGGAGGCGGGCGTCCTTGAGTGTCCATTCCAAACCACTTGCATGCCGGATGGTTCTTCGTGACATTGTACGCGTAGCCTTTCGTCCAGCCGTTGAATGTGGGCGTGCTGAAGTCGGTCCTCCTCAGCTCACCCTCCTCGCCGAAGCCACACCATTCGACAATCTTCTGCTTCTCCTTCTTCGGCGCCATCTTCTCCGTCGCGGAGAAGTGGTAGAGGTCTTCGTTTGACCGCGAGTGGCGCTTGAGCTTCTGGTCGTGCGGAAGGCCGTCGGAGAAGTCGCTCGCGCGCATGACGCTCTCGGTACGGTGCAGCAGGTTCAGGAAGATGCTACCATACGATGCCACACTGAATAGGAAGCAGGCCTGGAAGCGGTTCGCGAAGGTCGCCGCCGTGAGCAGGGCGGCACAGCACCAGCACAGCCGCGAGCTGCGCACTGTGGATGCGCTGCGACTCCTGTCTTTGTCGCTGCCTATCTCCCTGCGCACCTCCTCCAGTCGGCCCATTGTCTGTGGTCGGTCGGAAAACGAGAGCCGAAGAACGCAGAAGTGGAAGATGAAAATGAGGTTACCAGTACCGGTACCGGCACATGTAAAAAGACACCGGGGGGAGCCGGTACATGTAAAAGGACACCGGGGAAAGTCAAGAAGTCAAAGTCAAGTCAAGGATGCAAGCAAGTGTATCACGCTGACGGTTTGGCGGTGTGTGTGGACGCGGGCTTGTCTTTGTTCACGCTCCGAGAAAATATATGCCGACGCTCTTGGAAGAGCTCGTCGAGGGCGCGGGCCCGCTGCCGCGCCTCGGCGACAAGGTCGTGTGCCACTACTCGGGCTTCATCGCATCGTCCAACAAGAAGTCCGACTGCTCACGCGATCGCGGCCACGCGATGACCTTTCCAGTCGGCGTCGGTAAGGTCATCGACGGCTGGGACGCAGCTATCCGCGAGATGGCCAAGGGTTCGCGACGTCGCGTGCTGATTCCTGCCGCCGAGGCATACGGCGCACGCGGACAGCCGCCGCAAATCCCGCCGAATGCCGACCTCATTTTTGATATCGAGCTACTCGACATCAACGAAACACTGGTGAGTGAGGGCATGAGGATCCGGCGCGAAGAGGCGGCACGCGCCGACAAGTTCATCAGGGAGCAGGACGCGCTGCGTGCGGCGGAGGCGGCGCGCCACCAGCAGCAGCCGGCACCCTCTCGGAGCAGCGAGAGCGGGAGCTCCAGCCGGAGCTCGAGCGACGAGAGCGACAGCTCGAGCTTCGACTCCGAGGTCGAGCAGCGGCGCGAGAAGAAGCGCAAGCGAAACAAGGAGGAGCGCAAGGCGCGCAAGCACGCGAAGCACTCGACCAGTAAGGACAAGAAGGACAAGAAGGAGAAGAAGGAGAAGAAGGAGAAGAAGGAGAAGAGGAGCGGTCGCGACAAGAAGGGCAAGCAGCGCATCGAGAAGAAGGAGAAGAAGGAGAAGAAGGAGAAGAAGCACAAGCGCGAGCGGCACGCGCCGCCGGGGCCGGTGGTGGCGCATGCGGCGCCTAAGTGGGGTACCTTCGGCATCATCCGGGAGAGTGACTTGCACGAGAAACAGGAGGAGTTTCTCGCCTGGCTGAGCGAGGTCAAGGGCGTGCCGCAGGCCAGCTGTGGCCGTCGTGAGCTGCAGGAGCACTTTGCTGGTTTCGTCGAGGACTACAACACGGCCACGATGCCCTCAGAAAAGTACTATGACATGCGCAAGTGGTACTACCAGGAGCAGGCGCGGCTGCAGCGGGAGGGCAGCCACGCGGGTGACAATGAGGTCGTTCGTACCACCTTTGACGACGAGGCGGAACGAAAGGCAGAATTGCAGAGCGAGCGCGCCAAACGTGAGCACGCGCTCACCGCGCTGATTGCCAAGTCGATGCACGACTCGAGCAGTCTCGTGGCCGACATGCGCGAGCAAGAGGCCAAACGACTCAAGGCGCAAGACGCATATCGGCTGGGCGACGCCTCGACTGCGCGCGACCTGGTGCAAAAACTAGACCCCAAGTACGTTTCAGCCGAGGAGCTTCGGGCCACTTTTGGGGGGCCGGCCAAGGGGCCTTCGAAGAGCAGGCCGCCACAGAAGCAGTAGTGCGGCATTGTAGTGGATGGCTCCCTGCACTATTTGGCTGCGGCGCTTTGAGGGCTCGGCCCCGCGCTTACCCGCGCTGGGTCGGGGCGGACGCGGCGATGGGGCGCGAAGGTTTGGCGGGCGTCCCAGCCTTCGCCATGTCACCTTCGCCCACCGACTCCACCGGTTGACGTTTCCGATTTGCGAGATTATTTTGCGAGATAAATGCGTCCTATGTTACGTGTCTCGTGACTACACGAGAACGGCGCCCAGCTGTTCTGTCTCGGCTTTTTGCAGCTCTTCCTGCAGTTTGAGCAGCTGCATGCTGTCCGGCTCGAGCTTCAAACCGGCGCGACAGGCCTTGAAGGCTTTCTCGATGTTGCCCATACCCTGATGACCAAGAGCAAGCCGATAGTAGGCCTTGACGTACGTATCGTCCAGGTACGTTGCCTCAGCTGCGTCCGAGACTGCATCCGCGAAGCGGCCGAGTTTGAGCGCGCACGCTGCCCGGTTGCAAACAACCTCGGCCGGCTTGTCGGGCTGGCATTCGAGCAGCCTGTCAAAATGGCGTTCGGCCTCCGCATAATTCCCAGCCGCAAAGGCTGCTTTACCTGCGGCCGTGTACTCTGCTATGGCTTTGTCGCGCGCTGCCATGCGCGCCTCTTCCAACACTTTCTTCTCCGCCTCGTCCCTCTTGGCAGCGGCGATCTTGGCCTGGATCGCTTCGCTGTCGAGGCTCTTGAGCTGATTGAGCCGATCCGTCATAGATTCGCTCGGCGCCTCTGGCGATGGCGGGTCCATCTGAAGCACCTGAAGCGGGGAGGCCGTTGTGGACGAGCTCGTGACCGCTTTTTTCGCGACTTCCGTTGTCAGGACCTCCATGTTTCCAAAAAAACACTGTGCCTGTGAATTTGGCGTGGAAAATTCATGACTCGCGTTGGCGCTCCTGCTGGCACTTCACGCGGCGGTCGCGCGCGACTTTTGCGGCTGCATGTACGGGTCGGCGAGGAGTTCGCGCACGCTGCCCCGCTCCTCGCGCTTGGAAGCGAGCGTGCGGCGCAAGAAGGCCTGCGCCTCGGCCGAGATCTTGCTCGGGAAGTCGAGCTGTCCGGTCTCCTCGCGGATGGCGTGCGGCTTCATCTGTAGAATCTGCTGTTGCGAGGCGGTGCGGAAGAAAGGCTTGAGCGGATGGAAGAGCATCACGAAGTGGACCACGCCCGCAGAGAAGACGTCTACCTTGGGGCAAACGCGCGACGCGTCGCCCTCGTAGCACTCGGGCGGCAGGTATCCGTGCGTGCCGCTCCCGTACGAGGTGAGCTCTATCGAGCCGTGAGTGGGCGCGCCAGAGCCGCCCGCGGCCGGCGCCATGACCTTGGACAGTCCAAAGTCAGACAGTTTCACCTCACCGTCATGGAAGAGGATGTTGGCGGGCTTGAGGTCATAATGGATGATTGGCTCGCGCCGCGTGTGAAGGTAGTGCAGCCCTGTGAGGATTTGGTGCATGATGGCCTTGGCGTCCTTTTCGGGCAGCGGCCCGTGCTTGCGCAGCAGCTCGGCGAGGGAGCCGCCATTGCAATAACTGCATCACCGACACCAACGCATTAGCATTGAGCTCGAAGACGGCGAAGGTCTGCACGATGCGCCGGTGGCGCGCGTCGACGGTGATGTCGATCTCGCGCTCCACGTGGCGCACGAAGGCCTCCTTGCGCTGCGCGCCCCACTCTTGCGCGATGTGGTGCAGCTTGCACGCCGTGTAGCAGTGCGTCTTCAGGTCGTACACCTTGAACACCGACGAAAAGCCGCCGCGGGCGATCAGGTCGAGGAAGACGAACCGGTGGCACGAGGCGGCCGCGAGCGCCGCCGCGTTCGCGCCGCCGCCCGCGTGCGGCAGTTGCGAGTGGCCGCCGCCGCTCGCCCCGGGCTCGAAGACGCCGCTCGCATCCTTCGGGAGGGAGGGGCAGTCTCGCATCTCCGGATCGAGCTCATCGAGATCGCGCATCAGCTGGAGCTCGTGGAAGTGCTCGTCCGCCTCGCGCTCGAGCTGCCGCCGCTCTGCCTGCAGCTCCTTCAGCTCCTTGGCCAGGAGCGAGCCGCGCAGGTTGAGCGCCTCCTCGAGGTCGGCCAGCTCAAGCGCCTCCGCCGCGCTGCCCTCGGCCGCGCTGCTGCCAGCGCTAGGGCCTCCATTACCGATCGGGGCCGGGCCGCCGCCCTCGCTGGTGCCAGCACCGCCGCCGCAAGCTGGCTTGGTGCCGCGTCGTCGGCGCAGTGCCTTGCGGTCCTCCTCGAGCTGCGCCCAGCGCGCCTTGCGGTCCTCCTCTCGCTCATTGAGGGACATCATCGCGGTGCCCGGCTGCTGCTCCCACTCGGAGCTGAACCCACGGCTCACGAGCTTGAGACGACCCAGGCGCACCGACTCGCGTGCCAGCCGCTCGCGCGCCTCGGCACGGCTGCGGAAGCAGCGCTCGCGCAGCGCGGCCCGGAGCGCCTCGCGCCCGCGGCTCAGCCTCTCCCGCTCAGCCTCCTGGGTGGTCCGTACTTCGGCGAGCTCCTCGCGCATGCCTGCGACGACGGCGCGCTCCGCCTCGAGCTCATTACGAGCCTGCGCCACCTCCAAGTCGAGCTCAGCCTGCGCGCGCGCCGCGGCCTCGGCGCGCGTGCGCTGCTCGCTCAGCGCGCGCTGGCACTCGGCCAGCTCACGCGTGCGCGCCTCCAGCTGCCGCTGCATCTCGAGCAGCTCTGCAGAGGCTGCTGGCGGGGGTACTGGCGTCGGAGAGGCGGCAGCGGTAGTGGCGGCGGCAGTCGCAGTTGACACTGGCAGCGATGGCGGTGCGGCCGCTTCGCGGCGCGCGCTCGGCGCCTTGGGACCCACGGCGGACGAAGGAGGTGCAGCGGTAAATGGAGCGGGCGCATGGGCGGCGGGCGCGGAGGACGTGGCTGCCGCCGTAGCGGACGAGGGTGTTGCGGCTAGCGCACTCTTGGGGCGGAAAAAGTCTTGGATGCGTTGGCCGTGCTCGCTCGCAGGCGCCGGCGCGGCTGCTGGCGCCGGCGCTCGTCCCTTGGGTGAGACTGTTGCCACTCCAGATCCGAAGGCGGCGGCGGACGATGGGTTGAAAGCCGGAGTGGTGTTGCCGTCATCGATGGGCGTCGTCACGTCACGCTTCCGCTTGCCGGCGGAGCCGCTGGGCGACCTGCTCGTCGACGCCCCGGCACCGGGCGACATCGCGTGCGCCGCGGCATGCGCCTCCTCTGCCGCTGACGAGAGTTCCGCACGTCCTGGGTAGGAACGCTCGGTGAAGCCGATGGAGAATTCCTGCGGGGTTCCCGGCGCGCCGAATCCGTGCGCGGTCATGCTCATGCGCGACTCCAATATGGCGAGTTTGCCTTCCAAGCCCGACGAGGTCATGAGGTAAGCAAAGCGGGCGGCGGTCAGTGCAATGTCGCAATTCTGCGCGCCACTTCGCGGCGTGGCGTATTCATGGACTACACATGAATCGTCGACAAAAAGCGAGCAGGTACCTCCCTGCCTTGCGTGCGCTGTACCAGCAAACTGTTTGCACGCGTTACTTTGTACCTGACTCCGCACCGTAGAAAACGTCCAAAACGAGGCATCTCCACATCAGACGAACGGCCGGAAGGAACGCGCGCCGCGCGGGGAGGGTCCGAGCTGCAGTCGCGCAAAGAGCCCATGAGAGACCCGATGAGAGAGCCACACACTCAGAGCGTCGACCGGTAGCCGGAGTCCGGTTTAGGGGTCTCCCAGCTCCGGGTCGGCGCCTGGGGCCCGTGCGCCGTGTGGGGACCGCCACCGCCCACACCCGCGCACCGCACACGCCATCGGCATACATCACATGATACTTCGCATGCTCAAATGCAACAATAGTACGCCATAAAGTATGCGTGAACGTACTTCTCTGCATCCACTGAGAGATACTCCGCATGCTCACATGCAAGACCATGTAATATGCCGTGTAACGCGGATGCGCCACACGTGATAGGTGCTCAACTGCGTTCAGCTCGGATACATGCCGACGATGACTAGCCGTAAGTCAGACGTAAGTCAGTTTCCACGTGCGGGGGCGGATCGCCTGCCAGTGCCCCTGATGCCAAAAGTGCGGCATGCCATTTCGCCCGAGCTGCGGCCCACTCGGGGTCCTGCGGCTCAAATGTTGCCTGGCGCGCTGTCGGTGTCCGCTCGAAGGTACCATGATTCCGTGAAGGCTTCAATGGCTTCGTGGGGCTCGCCATGATCGGCGTGGCCTCATAGGACCGTCGTTTCGAGCGGAACCGAACCGCTGCCAATATGATACACGCGCATAGCATCATGAGCACCACGGTGAACACGGTGCCGACAATCAAACGAGAGTCATCGGCAGTATTGCCAATAGACCTGGCGATCATCTCGAGCGTCGCAGCTGCCTCGAGCGAGACGGTCGTGAGCGCCTCCGTGTCCGGCCGCGTCTCCTTGTCAGGCTGGGAAGCAGGCGGTGGGACGGACTCGCCCATCGAAAGCGCCGTATTAAGCGCTCTTTCGCCGACACGTCCAGAAAGGCGCCTTCATCTCGTGATTCGCCCCGCGGAGCTTTCGCGACTTCAGCGAGCCTCGTGTCGAGCACAACTTGGTGAAGACTCTTGGTGTGTGCTTGTTGGTGTGTTGTGAACTTGTGAATGAAGACCTTGTGGATTGCTATGGCGGCCGTGGTCATCCACTCAGCAACGAAAGCCGCCTCATCCACGACACATGAGCGCCGCTTTGGACGAAATCTCCCTTCGGTCACTTTGGCCGTGGCCATCATCACAACCGTCACGGCGCAGCCATCCGGCTACGGTGAGCGTCTCCTCCCCGCGCCAAAATGCCTCACCAGCCGGTCGACAGTGAGCGGCGTTGGGCGGATGCAGTTCTGTTTAGATGTCGAGGGTCCAGCTACCACTGGACAGAAAGTCGTCGTCAGCGTTGCCACTCCCAGACCAACCGATATCGTGCTGTTCGGCGAGCGCGCCTTGCCCATCTCCTCGGCTGACCAGTCCTCCAGCAGCAGCAGCATCATCGGTCCCATCATTGAGGTCAAGCCATTCGAGCAGAGCTGCGAGACGTGCGACTTCTGCCCCTGCCTCGGGCCAGGCTGCGGTACGCGATGCGAGTGCTCGTGCAACGTCATGTGCCGGCTTCGCCGAGAAGCCACGTGCTCACACACCGCGGGTGTGCTCACGCCTGGTCGATGGTTCGTGTCCGTCGATGCGCCCGGCGCCTTCACCCTCGAAGCAACTCTCGTCGGCGCGCTCGTCCTCTCGCCAGGTGCGCCGGCGCTCCGGCGCACCGTCTTCGCCGCCGGCGCGCCAGCGGGCACCAGCGCCTTCGCTTCAAGCACCAGTGAGGGAGTCGCTTTCGCTGACTACTTCTACTACGACCCCAAAGCGCACGAGAGCCTGCGCGTGCAGATCGACCTGCTGCGCAGCGGGCCGGGCGGTGGCTTCATCGACGTGTACTTTCGCTTCGGTGAGTGGCCGACGGTCCTGCAGCATGATGCGGCCATGCGCTGCGACAGTGCGACAAACCCGTCGGCCATGTTCATGCTTCAACACGATCGGCTATTCAACGAGCGCCTGAATATTCTCGTCCTAGGGCGCGGCAACTCGTGGGCGCAGTACGAGATCTCGGCGAGGGCGGCCGCGTCGCTGCCCTTTCTCCTCGCGATCGGCCTCGTTGTCCTCGTCGTCCTTGTCGCGCTCATCGCTCTAGGAAGGATCCTCGTGCATCAGCGGAGGGTGCGTGCAGCGGCCACCGCTGCAGAGGCCAAGCCCATCGCAGGGCTGCGCGGCACGAGCCAACTTGGCGCTCGAGGCGGCGCCGGCTATGGCACCGCAGGCCGGGTGTAGTAGGACACGAAGGCGTGTAAGCGGCGAGAGCGCACAGGGCACAGGCGCACCGTCGCCGCACAGGGCACAGGCGCACCGGCCACCGCGCCCGGCCCGGGAGTCGCGTGAGCGGTTCCAGGCGCGGCACCCGGTACCCGGGGGAGCCACGAACGACGGACTGTCGCGTCGTTTTTCCTCCGATTTGCGCGCGATCTTCAACTACAACTTAATAACGCTTTAACTTCGCGTTAGCCATACGACATGAGCCATTTATATAATAATAACCCATTCGCCATAGCCGGTTAGCCGGCATACGACGTATCGACGAGATATTATACGTAAGCAGAACTCCGTTAACTGGAAAACTAATCTCAGAGTGAGAGTCATTTAAAGTCATTTTTGAACGGGCACGGGCCGTGGACTACAACAACGCCTCTAATACAAAGGAATGTTTCGTGGAATTGGGGCAGGGGTAGCGTGTACGCTGACCTGCGATGCTACCCGAGCGCCGTGGAGCGCCACGGCGCTCTGCGCCTTGAGGAGCTGCACCTGCGATCTGCGATGCTCGACTTCCTGCAGCTTCTTCTCGCTCGCGACTAGCAGAAGTGCGGAGCGTGCCTTGTCGACCGCATCCAGCTCGCTGCGCCTCGCGTCACGCTCCATCCCGTGGAAGGCCTTGCGCTGCATGTAGGCCACATCCCGTCTGTCCTGCTCCTCCAACGTGGGCTCGTAGAATCGACGACGCAAGTCGGAGCGCGCCGCGTGGTAGCGGTCATCGACCTTTAGCAGACCGCTCCATGCGCGCACCCGCTTCTCGTCCTCGAGCGCCGCCACCACCTCAAGCGGTTCCGGCAGCTCCTGCGACTCCTCCATGGCCGCCTGCACGATCTGCCGCCTGATCCTTTCGCGCATCTTCTCCTCCTGCTTCCGCTGCCGTTCCTCCATCTGTTGGCGCACACGCGCTTCCTCCAGGCACCGCTCGTGGTCCGCCTTCAGGTTGACAGCATACGGGTTCCCGCGGCGCAGCACATTGTTGGCGATGTGCTGCTTCTTGACGACGCTCATTTTGCGATTTTGCGGACGCGAACCGGCCACCCATGCCCACGGCAGCGCTCCGGGCAAGTTTCCGGCCAGCCAGGAAATGAGCAGACTCCAAGTGCACACGCGCACTGATTTCTTCACATCTGGGCAACATATTATTATTTTCATCTCTTGGCGATCGCCGCGCCCTCGAACACGACCATTACAATAGTATCAGTGTATCACAAAGAATAGAGGTGAGAGGTCTACAATCCATGTGCTGATTGAGAGATGCGATGCACAGAGGATTTGAGGATGCGCCTAGGCCCTGTATGGCTCCCCATAGATTGTGGTCTTCAGACGTCACTGGAGGCCGAGCGTATGAACGCCCGGAGTCGCAGCACGTCGTGAGAAGGCCGCATTTGCATGTGCCTGTGCCTGTGTGGAAGGGATGCATGCTGTGGCAATCGAAGAGTGTCGATACAAGGCGCGAGCGCCAGCGCTGCTTGGTCGCTTGGCAGCGGAACCGGCAGATGCAGGCACAGGCCGCATGCGTACGGCGGAGGAGACGCCGATCGTTGGGGCCGCTGTGTCCGGTCGCTCGCGCGAGTACTCCTCCTTCTCTAGTACCCACTCCTGCACGACGCCCGTTGCGGCGCCTCGGTACAGCCGTCCGTCCGTGCCGCCCAGTGCGAAGTGTTCGCTCACGGTTCGGCTCTGCAGACGGAGGCGAGTGCTCTCAGCCTCCGCGTCCATCGGAGCCGGGGCAGCCGCCTCAGGGAAAGCCTCTCGTGACGCGCCCAGTCGCGCGTTGAGCTGCTGGGACGGTAGCGGAGGGGGCGGCCGTGGCGCCGTGGCTTGATGCAGAAGCTTGTGAACCTCTGCTAGAAGCTCCTCCCGGAGTGTTGTCCACTCGGATCGATTGAGCTTCGGCCGCAGTGCGGCTTCAAGCCATGCGTCATCGAGACTTCCCACAGTTCCGTCAGACCCATGGACGCCATGACCACTGCCCCTGCGATCGACGCCGAGCGACGAGCCACGCAACGCCTCTACGGTGGTCTCAAGGGCTTGGCAGCGGCGTTCCAGCAGCAACCTCGCGTCCGCAGCCAGGCCAGCGGCACTCTCGCCTCGCGCCGCCACTGCTGAGGTTGCAGCTGCCGCGGCCCGGCTCGCTGCACGGCCTTCTTGAGCCGCCATCGCCACAGCTTGAGACAACTCTTCCACTTTTAAGTTGGTTTCGTCGACCCTCGAGTTCATCTTGAGGAGTTGGGCCTTGAGGTCGACCATGGCTTCCGGCGCGCCCTCCACCCGAGGTTCGGGAGCCGCCCGCTCATCCTTGGACCGCCGGTGGGCGTGGGCTTGCGCGGCCTCGAGCCACTCCACTCGGGCCTCGAGACGTTCAAGCTTCACCTGGGTGGCCGCGGCTTCCTGAGCACTGGCGGCGGCGGCTTCCTTGGCGGCGGCGGCTTCGTGACGAGCTGCCGCTACTGCCGCCTTTGCCGCCGCCGCTTCGGCTGCGCGCTCGGCCGCCGATTCACTCGACACCCAGGGCGGCAACGCTTTCTGGATCGCGTCAGTCACTCGACCGACAAGGCTCGCCTCGAGCTGCCGGCCCAGCATGCTCGTCCCCTCACCTGATGAGGGAGGCAATCAGCATGCACTCAGAGAGGCACTCAGGCCCAGCATGCTCGTCCCCTCACCTGATGAGGGAGGCAATCAGCATGCACTCAGAGAGGCACTCAGGCCCAGCATGCTCGTCCCCTCACCTGATGAGGGAGGCAATCAGCATGCACTCAGAGAGGCACTCAGGCCCAGCTTGTTTGTCCCCTCACGTTGGGAGTGCTCGAGCGCCTTCTCGAGCGCCTTGAGGTGCTCTGCCAGCTCGAGCAGCCTCGCCTCGGCACGCGCCTCCACGCTCTTTTGGCGGGCCTCCACCGCATCACAACGCGCCGCCGCACTGTTCGCTGTGGCAGAGCCCGTCGCCACTGGAGCCTTCGCCGCGATGGATGTGGCCGCCCCTATCGCCGTTTGAGTCGCCGCCTTCGTAGCGGCTTGGAGGCAGGCCTCCTCGATGGCCTGGGTGCGTAAGGCGAGCTGGGTCTGCACTTGGGCCTCCACTCGCGACAGTAACGTCTCAAGCGCCGCGTGCAGCTCCCTCGACTCCCTCGTCCCCTCAGATGCAACCAGCTCCACCCGCGCCCGCATCGCCGCAACAGCGGCCGCACTGCCCTCGGCGGCGCTCGCGGCGCTCGTCGCTGTGACCGTCGCGTTGGCAGTGCGGGACTCGAGGCTCGCCATGCGCGCCTCCAGCTGCTCTAAGGCGGTCTGCGATGACGCTGTCATTGCAGACGAGCCCACGGTTGGTGGCTCGCGGTGCTTCGGCGGCGGGGCGTGCAGAGGCGGGGGCTCCCGATACTTTTCGCTCCCGCCGCCGCCGCTGGTCCTGCCGCCGCAAGTACTCCTGCCACCAACCCCACTCTCAAGGGCGGACAGACGATTCGCAGTTGCCTCAGCAGCGACGTGCTGCTGCTGTGCAAGCCGATGGAACTCCGCCTGCAATGCTGCAATCTGTGCGAGCGCTGCAGCTGCCGTGGGCTGAGCTTCTTGCCGTTGTGCTGCGCTTTCCATCTTGCGAAGTGTCTCCTCGACGCTACGTGCGCGCGTCTTCTCCTTTTGCAGTTCCCGAAGCACTGAGTTGAGCAACGCCTCGACCTTTTCCACCGTCACCTTGTCGGAGGGTTGTATTTTGTGCTCCTTCAAGACTTGCATTTCGCGTGCTTCTCTGCGCCAAACACCTGCTGAGCGTACTCTCTTCGGCCACGCTCTGGCAACCCCACGATCAGCACAGCGGCAGCGGTCCCGCGGAGTTGCGAACGGGCGTTTCTGTGTGAACGTTAACAAGACAGACGCGACTCTGTGTGCTGACCTCACACACCTATTTGTCGAGAAGTCAGGTGTGTGCGTTCGAACGTCACACCGTGGGCGTGAACGCGCGCGGCGATTCGGGAACTCTCGTTGAGTTGTCCCGGGCCCCGTGACCCATTGCGATGCCACTCCACGACGGCTCTCCGCTTCCGCCGCCCGCGCCGCCAGCACCTTTGCCCCCATCAGCCGCAGTTGTCAACCACCTCCGAGCCGTCGAGTCTGCCCAACGCAGACGTGCCTTGTTGCACGTCAACGAGGTTGCCGACCGTTGCTTTCGTGAGTGCGTCACGGAATTTGGCTTCACCAAGTGCGCACACTTGCCTCGGACCAGCGTTCGCCACCCCCGCTCACAGCCTCAACGACTCGCGACTAATCGCAGATATCTTCGCACATCAGAGGAGCGGTGCCTGCAGACTTGCGTCGAGAAATTTCTGCTTGTGTCTGGTGGGTCCAGCGCAGCATACGCACAGAGTCTGGCGGCCCCGTGACGATGCGGCGCACATGCGGTGGCGCTTGGAGCGCTGTTCGCTGTATTGAAGCTTGCACGATGGGCAGTTGTCAGGCTATAGTCATCCGAAAAGAGAGAA
This sequence comes from Chrysochromulina tobinii, assembly GCA_001275005.1. Classification (NCBI taxonomy): domain Eukaryota; phylum Haptophyta; order Prymnesiales; family Chrysochromulinaceae; genus Chrysochromulina; species Chrysochromulina tobinii. Next base: position 11,353 of record JWZX01003219.1, on the reverse strand, counting down.
CACCGAGAGACCTGAACGCGACAGCTATTATTTAAGCAGCTTAATAACCGTTTTTATAATGTGTGCGTCACTGGATATCCTCACAATCACACATGCACTGACTCCCTCATCGCAGTTTGGTTAAGAGGCCCCTGGCACATTAGCTCACCTAGGCTCACCACGCTGTCGTGTGACGTGAACCTAGGCCCACCCTCTCACACCCGCGCCGCGAAGCGCGAAAGCGCGTCTAGTAGACGTAGTTCTTGACGAAGAGCGACTGCTCAATGGAAGGCTGCGAGCCGGGCTTGTACTTGCCGAGCGAGGCCTCCGAGTTGGCCTTGGCGCGCGCGTACAACTGGTCCTGCGCCGCCTTGTAGTTCTCCTTCTTGCCGCCCCACACCTTGATGCACGACGACTGGAGAGCGCGCGAGAAGGAGAAGGTGAGCGCCCACGCGCCCTTGCGCGGGAGCTTGTTGATCTCGTTCAGGTAGATCGACGAGTCCTCCTCGGAGATGCCGCCCGAGAGGAAGGTGACGCCGACCATCGCCGGGGGCAGGCAGCGGTCGAGGGTCTGCACGGTCATCTTGGCGATGGTGGTCGGGTCCGACTTGTCCTTGGCATCGACACCCGGGACGGTCATGGAGGGCTTCAGCAGGGAGCCCTCGAGGAGCACGCCGTTGTCCTGGAGCTTCGCGTACACGGTCGTGAGCACACGCTCCTGGATGCGAGCGGTCGTGGCAAGGTCGTGGTCGCCGTCGATGAGGATCTCAGGCTCGACGATCGGGACGAGGCCAGACTCCTGGCAGATGCGCGCGTAGCGAGCGAGGTCCTGCGCGGCCACCTCGATCGCGAGGTCGGTCGGGCAGCCGTTCGGCACGTCGATCTTGAGGCCCGTGCGCCACTTGGCGAAGCGCGCGCCCTGCGCGTAGTACTTCGGCGCACGCTCAGCGAGGGTGTCGAGGCCGGTGCACCAGGTCTCGCCCGGGCCGCCGCCAACGAGGGGCTTGAGGCCGACGTCGACCTTGATGCCCGGGATGATGCCGTTTGCGTTCAGCACATCGACGAACGGCTTGCCATTCGGGTCGTTCTGGAAGAGCGTCTCCTCGTACAGGATGGCGCCCGAGATGAACTCGCCAAGGCCAGCCGTGGTGAAGAGAAGGTTGCGCCAGGCGCAGCGATTCGCCTCGGTGTTCTCCATGCCGTTCGCCTCCAGACGCTTGCCAACGGTGCCCGTGGACTCGTCGCAGGCGAGCAGGCCCTTGCCCTTGGCAACCATGGCGTTCGCCGTCTTGCGGAGCTCAGCAGTGTACTTGCCATCGTAGATCGCCGCCGCGTTGGGGGTGGCCATCATGTTGACGGCCACGCGGTTGAACGAGATCGGGTGCATGCCCGCAGTGAAGGAAAGGGAGCCTGAAACGAGGGTAAGCATGGTATCGAGTTCGGCGGAGTGCGAGATCGGGGATTCAGAAGGATCTCAGTACGAGATCGAGTTTTTTTCGAGTTTTCATTGTGAAGCTCCTCATATATACATCGCGCCTCACCGCTCACCGTCCACCGCCCACCTTTGTTTCCACACTCCTTAACTTTTCATGCGGCCCAGAAAGATTCTGCTCTCGGGAATCGAGATTTTCCGCCGCGGAATCGATGCTCTCTTTCGTCATCTCTGGGCTGGCGCTCAATGTGGTGCGCGCCTGCCCCTCTGCATCGCCTGAAATTGTTTGCACATTCACGACCGCCGTTGCCTGGCATAGCGCTGGCTGCTGTGACGCGTTTGCCAGCACATGCGCCGTCCTTATGGTAAGCTCCGACGGTGAGCGCTGCGTATGTTGCCTGCTGTGCACGCAGGGCCGTGCTGGCCCCATCAGCATGCAGGTGAAGACCATCACTCCCCTCCCGACTTCGGTCAAGCCCGGTGTCGTGACTGGAAAGGCTCTTACCGACCTGCTTGAGCACGCCAAAACGAATGGCTATGCGATCCCAGCTGTGAATGTCGTCTCGTCGTGCTCCATCAGCGGCTGCCTCGAGGCGGCCAAGAAGTGCGGTGGCCCCATGATCATTCAGTTCTCGCGCGGCGGCGGCCAGTTCTACGCTGGCAAAACTGCGGACAACACGAACGATGCTGCGAGCATCGCCGGCTGCATTGCGGGCGCCCTGCATGTGCGCGAGGTCGCCAAGCTGTACGGCGTGCCAGTCATCCTGCACACCGACCACTGCATGCGTGAGTGGCTGCCGTGGTTTGACGGCCTGATCGAGGCCAACGAGGCGTACTTCAAAACCCACGGCGAGCCGCTCTTCTCGTCGCACATGCTCGACCTGTCCGAGGAGCCCCTCGAGGAGAACATTGAGACGTGCAAAAAGTACCTCGAGCGCATGAGCAAGGTGAACCTGCTGCTCGAGATGGAGCTCGGCGTGACCGGCGGCGAGGAGGACGGCGTCAACAACGAGGGCGTCGACGCGTCGCGCCTCTACACTCAGCCCGACGAGGTGTGGCAGGTGTACAAGGCGCTCTCGGCCGTGCCCAACGGTCAGTTCACCATTGCCGCCGCCTTCGGCAACGTGCACGGCGTGTACGCTGGCAAGATCGACCTGCAGCCCGTAATCCTCCACAACTCGCAGAAATACATCTCGGAGAAGCTGGGGGGCGCCAACAAGAAGCCGGCCTTCTTCGTCTTCCACGGCGGCTCGGGCTCGTCCCGGGAGGACATCCGCTACGCCATCGAGGCCGGCACGATCAAGATGAACATCGACACGGACACGCAGTGGTCGTTCTGGGATGGCATTCGCCAGTACGAGGCCAAGAACCGCGACTACCTGCAGGGCCAGATCGGCAACCCCGAGGGCGCGACCAAGCCGAACAAGAAGTACTACGACCCGCGCATGTCCCTTCGCGCCGCTGAGCAGTCAATGGCCAAGCGTCTCGGCGAGGCCATGGCGGACCTTAACTGCGTCAACGTCCTCGGCGCCAATTAAGCGCGTACAGAACTCGGACTATGACAAAAGCGGTCCGGCTAATCCCGGAGCAACAATTTATATGGTAGCCTCTGAGCTATTTCTTTTTTGGTTTTTCGTCGATAATATAGAATAATCACCGAAGAACCCCCTATGCGCTATGGACACCGCTCGCTCACCACAATATTAATCGTATTACAAGCGGTGGATCAATAGAGATCTAAAAAAGTAATAATAGCTAAATAGGTAGACCGTATTTCCGTCTTCGGAAGAACGCACCGCCACCAAAGCCGGTATACCGATACAGAGCCGGAAAGTAACTATTCGGATTTCGCGCGCGCGGCGCGGCGCAAGCGACCTTGCGTTGCAGGTCGTCATTGCTGCCCCCGGTAAGAACCGCGAACGTACCGGAGAGCCGTGTAGCTTTACGCACTACGGCTGACATTCTAACACTAAACCTCCACTACCAGGCACTGAGAGAACTCAACATATGTCAATCCCAGCTAACTCCCTCGATGCGTGCTGACACGCAGAGAGCGCCAGCGCGTCCAGCGTCGCCTAACTGAAGCTTGGCAACGTCTCCTTTCACCCTCGATGGTAGCACGGTGAGTCGCATCGGACCGCTTTGGGAGTGGTCGCCGCCGCTGCTGCTCGCCTGGGCGGCAGCGTGCTCTCGAGCGGACGCGTCCAGCACGCATGGCGTGAAGACGACGGCGGCTCCGACACCGAGCTGCGCGCGCCACGTGCTCAGGCAAAGGTGGGTGGTCATGCTGCTTACCTTGAGACTGCCATCCTGCCAAAAGGGAGCCTTGCGCGCCCGGGAACCTGGCTTACGCTCGCGTAATCGTCGCGACGCGGACTGTCGCTCTCGAAAGGGCGACGCCGACAGCCGACGCCGCACTGCGCGCGACGAAGGCAGGGGCTCCCGCGGCTGGACGGACTGTGAATCGGACTGTGAATCAGACTGTGGGCCTGAAGCACGGCCACGCTTGGCAGCGGCCCTCAGCGCCTGGCGCACCACTGCCAAGGGCGCCAGCGTGCGGATGACCTCGCCGTCCACTCCGACCGCCGTTAGAGCCGTTCGAGCCGCGTACGAGGTGTCTGAGCCGTGATGCGGGCGAGGACAGCGATGCAGGCTGGCGAGGTGCGGGTAGGGAGTCTTGGCAGCTTTGCGCGGGCCGGCGCCCAAGCAGAAGGCCGGCCGACCGGCCAGCCGCCAGCCACCGCCTTCGAGGCGCTGCCACTCCTGCAGCGCGCTCGAGACAACGCCGCCGCCGGCGGCAGCGCCGCTGCCGCCACCAGCGCCGACGCCACCAGCGCCGACGCCATCGCCGCGGTCGCTGCCACCGCCGTCCTCGCCAGAGCACGGGAGCAGCACCAGAGGCAGGCCAGCGGCTCCAAGCAAGTCTGCAGCGGGCAGCTCCTCGCTCGCCATCTCGCTCGCGTTGTACGCTAGTGTGCGCCACGAGCCCTTCCCGCCCATTCGCCCGCCGGCAGGGCAACGTCCCTCGGGCGCATTGAGCGTCAGCTTGTGGCCAGGCAGCCCGTGGCCTTCGCGCAGCTCAGTGGCAGCGGCCCGAAGCACGCGCTGGAGCAAAGGGTCGGGCGGCTCGGCCGTCGACGGCACCGAGCGGGCCTCGCGCACGAGCGACGCGCGCTTGCGACGACGCCTCTTAGCGGCATCATCGCGGTCGGCCGAGCGGTTCGAAGGGCCATCTTCAAGGGAAGCGTCGAGGAGCTCAATGGACATGACCCATAATCGCCGAGCCGCCTTGGTGTGGTCGGCGTGTGCGATCGCGTACTTGAACGTGAGCGCCGCGTCCGCCATGGCATGCATCTGCAAGGTGCCGAGGAGCGGAACGGCGTCTGCAAGATGGCTGAGTGTCCACTGCAGCGCATGCTGCTCAAAGTCGTGCTCGACCGCAAAGCGCGCGGCTGGCAGGTGCCACCACGTGCGCAAGGTGCGTGTCGTCCCACTCCCACGGTACCATACGTGAAAGCCACCATTGGCGCGCTCGCCGAGCTGCGGCAGGTCATTAGCGAACCATGCGGCAGCTGTAGCTGGCTGGTCTGCCGATCGCGGTGCGTACCGTGCCACGAGCGCTGGAAGCGAGAGGTTCCGCTCGAGGAAGAAGGAGTCGGAATCGATGAAGGCTACAACCTCGTACCGTGTCAGCGCATGCGCGATGGCTGGAAGTTTGCAATAGCTGGCTCCTCGCACGCCCTGTGAAGTGTGAGTGCATGCGGGTGATGCCATCTGGTAGAAGAGTAAATCGTAACCGTGTTCGCACGCGTACATGGCATTAAGCGCAAACGCGAGGGCAGGATATGTCAGAGTCGTCGCGCGCGCGCTCGAGCCGAGCGTCGGCGAACGGTGGTCAGACATCACGATGGCTGTCTTTGCGCGCGCAAGCACATGTACCCTGGTATTCCGGTCGAGGTGAACGTAGTCTACCAGCTGCCGCTTGGCCATGCGTCCGACGTGCGTCGACTCGGGGTCGCCACGGGGAATGGCCTTGACATCTCTTCACACGAGCCATCCTGGCACTCACACATCTGGCACTCACACTTCAGTGCATGTGGGTGATGCCATCTGGTAGAAGATTAAATCGTAACCGTGTTTGAAGCTCAAAACCGGCCGGGGTTGCGGCTCGCTTTCCTGATAGGGCCTTAAACGCATAGCCATAGGGGGGGCGTCCTAAAATCTTCAGCTTTCCTAACATTTAATAAGTGATCTACTATATGCTCATAAAACAAATGCGCACCCTGTCCTGTCAGCAATGCTCCTAGTACAGTACGAATATACTCTCCGATCAGATTCACCTACGTTTTGTTGTTGTCCTCAAACGGAATGTAATCAAACAGATTGTGTGCGCCGCCAGGGATGGAAACGCGCAAGCCATCGAGAGCGGGGTTGAGTCTTATTTGGCAGCCGAGGCGCGATTCATCCCGCCGCTCGAAGGCCAGGTCGAGCATGTCCTCTTCTGCTTCGCTGGGCGGTCCCACGGCGGCTAGCCAATCGGTGTCAACGTACACATGGCAAGTCGAGCAAGCCATGACACCGGCGCACGCGCACTCGAGGAGCTCGGCGAGTTGCCGAGCGCCATCTGTCTCGCCGTGTTCGGCCACCTCTTTCAGTGACATACCCTCGAGCGCTTCGCACGTGAACGGCTCGCCTCGCGGCGGCATCACCAAGAAGGTCACGTTCTTCTTGCCCGCCTTGGCTGCGAGCTCAAACTCAATCGACTTGGCGAGGTCGTGCAGGCCTTCGTCAGCACCCATCTCCCAACGGCCGGCAAGTCGCTTGGCGAGCGCGAAAAGGCCACCGGCTGATGCAGCTTCCGACGCCCAGCCTTCTCCTGAAAGGGTAACAACGACGGCGTTTGCAATGGCGCGCTCATAGCCACGCTCCTCGACGAATTTAACGGCCAGTTCGCGATCATTGCTCGGCGGTGGGGGTGCGAGACCGGCAGGCTTCCACACTGATCGCGCATGGCACGCGAGTGGCGTGCGACGGTACAGCGGCACGATCGTCACTCGGGAGAACGCGCGCAGCATGTGCAAACGTGTTAACACCTCGCGAGCGAAATGAAAAGGTCACCTCACTCAACTCGAAGCGATCGATGATCTGGAGATGCGATCGTCCAATCGTTTTCGTCGAGTCCTGGCATCTTTGGAAAAGTCTGCTTTCCCGCGGGTTTCACCGTACTAGATGCCGGCCTTCACGGCCCCGCTGCAGTCGCTGGCCTCGAAGCTGGTCAAATCGCGGCACTCGCTGCACGCGACCAACCTGCAATGCGAGGGCGGGCGCACAGAGTGCGACAAAGCCCGGCAGCAGGTCGAGGCCAACGATGCAGAGATCGCCGCACTCGAGGAGGAGGAGCGGAAGCTCAAGCTGCGCTACGTCGAGAGCAAGCTTGCATATGAGAAGATGCACGCGCTGAAATACGCAAGGCAGCAGGAGTTGAAAGCTGTCCGCCAGCAGAAGGTGTCGGTCGGCAAGGAGGCCGAGTCGATCGGCTGCACGTACGACGCCCAGCGGTGCGAGTGGACCAAGGCGCATGAGGAGCATGTGCGTGTGGAGCAGCAAGCGTACGCACTGAGCGAGAAGCTGGAGGCGGTCGAGAAGGACAAGGACCTCCAGCGCCGCCGTGCTCAGCAGCATCGCGATGAGCTCACACGGTTCGCGTGCTGCCGCCTCGTCCGTCGTCCGCGCCACCTGCCACTTTACCCACAATTGCTCACGGCGCGCGTGGGTGCTCTGCTCGTCAGGTTCGCAAAGATGCACGAGCAGCTCAAGCGCGAGCTGGGCATCATTCAGGCGAGTGCACAGGCTGTCTAGTTCGTCCTCCTCACCACTACGCGATCTGTGTGCAGCAGTATCGAACTGCGCTCTGTGTGCGACGTCCGGAGAGCCTCCATGCTCGGAGACCGCGCCGCCGGAGATGGCCGTCCGGCTCCACCTTACCTTACGTTCGCCGCGTCCCGGCGCGACCGTCGCCGGCGCTGCTCAACGTACGTCGGCGCGCGTGCCCTGTGTGCTGTCGTAAGTCATATAGCGTTGGATCAGATCAGACTTCGAGAGTGCTTATCATTGCCACCATCCCCCGCGGCCGCCGCGGGGCGCGCGCGGCGCCGGCGGCGCCGTGTACCATGTCACCGTGCCCAATGACCGTGCCGCGTGCGCACCGTCCTACAGCGCGCGACACCCGAATACACACTTTAGACAGGCCGCGGTTGTACGCGCGTGCCGCTGGGGGTGTTCCGGGCGGGCGTCGTAGCAAGGCTTGGAGGGTAACGCAGCCGTACGCCCTACGCCGTCATGTATGGTGCGGGTGTGTACCGTCTCGATCCAGCTCTCAATCTTCATCAAGCATCCCTCAGCAAACAGCATCTCAACAGTCTCGCGCATGACCACGCGATGGAACGAGGCTCGACATCTCCAGTCTCACTCGTCAAGGATAGCAGCTACGCCAGGCGCGCTCAGTACGTCTACCCGATGAAGCTGCACTCAGTGCGAATGCCGGTGGGCTCGATCGACTTTCCGGCGGTGAGGCTCTTGAGCACGTACGAGCGCTCTTGCTCGGAGATCCAGTTCGCGGCTGCGTTCACCTTGTCGTCGTCAAAGTTCGAGCCACTGAGGATATTGAATGGAATCGAGCCAGCGCCTTTCTTGCAGGTCAAGCAATAGGGGTGCGTCAGTCGGTTGCTGACGATCGCGCGGAAGTCGTTCTTGTAGAGGCGCTCGGAAGTCGAGTACGGGTACCGCACGACGCCCAACTGCTCCGGACCGTACTGTCCGTCGATGGTGCGCTGCGCCTTCGAGTAGCTCTTGAAGTCCTTTGGACGCGCCATGATCTCATCCATCATCGACTTGAATGGCTTCGTCGACATGCCTGGAAGCGTATACGAGGAAACACACCTGCGCGGAAGGGAGAAGCGAGCAGACGGAATGAACGGATAGGCAAGCTGGGCGCGTGCGGATCCACTAGCTTGCTCTGGGCGCCGGCACACTCGGCCGTGTCCTCTACTCGATATGTGGACCTCACTCGATATGTGGACCGACGACAGGATGAACTTCTCGGGCTTTGAAGAAACAGGTCTGAAACGTTCAGTGTCAATTTCAAAAATTCTACTAATGTAAAGCGGGCGCGCATTCGCCTCCTTTGGGGCGCCCGCCGCCGCCGGCGCGAGATATCGGGTGGGCGCGGCTCCGGCGCAAACACAGAGGAAACACAGAGTTTTAATGGCCAAACGTGGAACATTGCGGGTTTGCGGCCCCCGGTAAAGGACGCCCGTAAAGAGCGACAGTAGGACCTTGGGGGCGCCCGGGGCGGACCCTGGCGACCGCGCGGCGGGATCAATTTCCTCTCTCATTTGAACCAAAGGGGTTTGGGGAGGAATTCTTTCTAGATTCACACGCTTAAGTCCCCACCAGCACCAATAAAGCACCACCAGCACTAAGTTCTGCACCACCGTGCACGTAATAAAACGGCAACCCCAACCGGTCCGTGCGGGTCGACGTGCGGGTTCGTCGGGAGTTCGACTTCATGGCGGTACACGTACGATCGTGCGGTTTCCATGCGCTCTCTAATTATAGCTCTTCAAATTCCCCCACGTGCAATTCAGTGGGTCCCGCCAATGTAGGGACCAGCTTGTAAGTTTAAAGTTACAATACAAATCTCGTCTACGTCGACGAACCGAACCGGAGCCCCCCGATCGGCCGATCGACGTCTCTCGAGCGATGCGCGCTGCTGGCGCTCGGACGCTATCAGGGCGATCTCTAAATTGTCATCTGCCACGCGATGGGCGGGTCATCCACTATCCATATGTCATCTGATGCCTCAGCCTCATCAGATTGGGCCGTGCGAGATTGGTCATTGTCCACACTCGAGGACAGCGAGAAGACGCTCGAGGTCATGACTCCCGCCCGTTGGACTAATGAGGGAGGAGAGGCGGGGCGCACAGGAACGGGCGACGGGGAAGTCTCGTCTTCCTCCTGCGTTGCCGCTGGTGAGGCTGCAACTGCCGCAGTCGCGGCTTCAGTCGTGGCATTGTCATGGCGAACCCATACGTCCAATCTCTCGTCAGCCGTGGAAGCCAATATCACACCATCGGATTCGAAGCGCGAGTGCGGGTGGCCCACGGCGCTACTCTTGAGTGAGGTCGCCCCAGCCGCCTTGGTCGCGAGGGAGCGCACGAGGCGGAAAGCAAAGGAGAGGGAGGATGGCCGCTTCGGGAGCGAGGCCGCCGTTGCGACAGAGGACCGTTCCATTTCGATCGATGCCATGATACGCCAGCTCGCGCACACGCTCCTCTGGCTCGCGCGCGCGACTTGCGCTGCGCTCGCGCACGCGCCGACTCGTGCGCCGCCCACGGCGATTCGGAGGTCGCGGTATGGTGTCTTTGGTTGCAAGCGCGAAAAACTGAACAAATGGGAACTTTTAATTACAGTGACTGTAACACAAAAGAAAAACACGACACGAGTCTTCGCTCGAGATGCGGGCCACGTCGTGACCCGGAGCCTGTCCCTGTGGGAACAAGGGGCTGTGGGGAAGACCGAACCGACTGGAGGTCTTGCTGTACACAACCGCCCACATGGCTGACGCGGTGGAGCCCATGCCCGCGGCCAGCCATAGCCCCGAGGCCCCGCCGCTCGCCGCCGCCAACACGAACGCCTTCAAGCCCCCGCGAAAGCGCCTCATCAACTTTGGCGAGTTGACCCGTGGTGGGCGCACTCGGATCAGCATGGGCCGGCGGCGACCACCACCCAACCGCCTGACACCAATGTCGATCGACGAGGACGCCACGCTGCTAACGGTGACGACGCCGCGCTCGCCCATGCGACAGGTCTCGCCGCCGCTCTTTCCAGTCGCGTCCAACAGCTCGCTGCCTCCGATCGGAGTTGCGCCTCCCTTGCGCAAGGGCGGTCCCTCGCGCTCGTCACCCCCGACGTCGCGCCAGAGGGCGGCGCTCTCGCCTTACGCAACCGCGCCGCAAGGGCTGCTTCCGCAGCTGCAGGGCTCGCAGGCGGGTTCGCAGGCGTTGCACTCGCCGCTCTCGCCGCACCCCTCGGTGCGCCTGTCGCCCCCGCAGGGGTTTGCCCGCCAGTACAGCGAGGAGTCAAATGCACCAGCGCAGCTGATGGTGCATTCATCGCCACCCGCCTTCGACACGCAAAAGGGGCGCCTCGGCTCGCGCTCGCGCGGCGAGCGCTCGCGCGGCCTCGAGAGCTCGCAGCGCCTCACCTTCGACATGTACCGCGGCATCAGCTCACCCGCTAAGCTGCACGCCCCCGAGCAGGCCAAGCGGCAGCGAGCGCCTAATGCGGCGCAGGTGGCGCTCCCGTCAGCCTTTGCCTTCTCGGCACGCCCCGGCGCCGGGGTCCGTGGGCGTCGGGGTCCTACCCTCGCGCCTGCCGCAGCCCGGATTTGCTCAACACGGCGCCCGGATGGGGCCCCTTGGGTTGCCGATCGCGGTGGGTCCGAACCAACAGCTGGTTCAAGTGGTGCCGCTTGCCCCGATCGTGCGGGGCGCTGCGTTGGGCGCTGAACCGCCACCCGCGCCACCCGCGCCCACCCGCGCCCACCCACGCCACCCGCGCCAGCGCCTCCCGCGATTCCAGCAGCTGCGCCGCCGGCTGGGTCGTTGGCCACGTCACCGGCTGCGATGGCTGAGGCTGCCACCTCCATCGAGTCTGACAGGGCTCCGTCACACGCTGCGGCCAAGACCGACGTGGCGACGGCGGCAGCGGGCAGTGCGGCGCCGGCCGTGGCGACGACTGCAGAGAAAGCGACACCCACAGAAGCATCAGCGGATGGCGCATCAGCCGCTCCAGACGACACCACCGCTGTGGCAGAGCCTACAGGCGGCGCCGAGGCCGGCGAGGAGGCGCCCGTAACGGCGCAGCCCCCGCAGCCCCCGC
>JWZX01003218.1:0-18956 GCA_001275005.1 Chrysochromulina tobinii | reverse complement strand
CAGCCCATGAGTCGGTACCCCCCCCCCCCCCGAAGGCGTCGCGCACATGAAGGCATGTCGCATGTGCCGTCTGGTCGCTGTGCGGTCGAAGTAAACCTAACTTTTTTAGACCCGACAACAAGTTTTAGTGTTCGTGGTATGTCTATTACTAGTTCTGGTGGAAACACCGTGAAAAATTGGGTTGGACACCGTGTGGCGAACCCGGCCCGCCGCTTGGAAGTGTCAGTCGAAGTGTGGTCCCACCGGCGGCGGGCGGGGTGCGTCGTCGCCGTCGGTGTCCGTCCCCGCGTTCCAGCCCGGCCGGACGGTACAAGCACTACGCATCCTGCGCGCCGCAATTGAAATGTCGAACACTCGCGCGCGTCATCGGCTCGTACGGAAGCGCGCGTTAACGGTGTTCCCGACGCTCATCCAAATGGTGGCGCACGCAGCGATGGACAGTGCAAGAGACAGCGCACTCGTCGGCCCACCTCGGCTGCCACCTGAAGCCTGACGCGCTTGACGGGCAGCGCTCTGAGCGTCCCGCTGCCGCTGCCGCGCCATGTTGTGCACAAATGTCGCCCTTACGCGTTCGTCCGCGTGATGCTTCTGCTCTGTCCCGCCGTGCATGCCGTAGTGATGATACTCCCAGTCGCGCACATTGTAGCGTGATCCATCGACTTTCTGCCCGTATGCCGCTCGCGGCGAGGTGCTGCCTCGCATGCGCGCTGCGCTGGCACTGCTGCTGCTGCTGCTGCTAGCCCCTCCTCGTACGCTTTCCGTCTCTGACGCGCGTCTTGAGCTCGCGAGCAGTGCCTGAGTGTATGCAGAGGTGATCGCCTTGAAGCGCTCTTCCGAAGTGGGATCATCCGGATTCACGTCAGGGTGATGAATCTTGGCGAGTTTGCGGTAGGCCAGCTTGACTTCGTCCACGGAGGCACGCTCGGTTAGCCCGAGCGTGGCGAAGGGCATGCTGCGAACTTTGCTTGGACTCCCACCTTGCGAAAATCTCCAGGACTCGGGTTTCGAAGCTCATTTCACCTCAAATCGATTCCTCGACACGCCCGCTCGCGACGACGCGTTCGCATTAGGCCATCACGCCTCTCTTTCGCCTTTCTGTCGCGAACGCTCACGCTCACGCTTCGCGCCGCATCACCGTGCGCACGACGGCGAGCGCCCCATGGCGGCGGCTCGTGCAGCCAATAGCGGCGGCGGCGGCGGCGCCAAATTCTCTTTGCTCAACCGCGGCAGCTCGAAGCAGGATGGAGTTGCCACTGGCATCTTCGCTGATGAGGGCCGTGAGCGAGGCAGCGGCGGCAGCAGGAACCCGCAGCTGACGGTGCTGCCGCACGCGTCAGACATCAAGTGGATCGACCAGTTTCCATACTACCCCGCGTATCGCTACCACTCCTACCGCTCGTACTGCGGCGCATGCTCTAGCATCCTCTTCCTCACCATCCTGCTGCTGCGATTTTCGACGTCGATCATGGACTTTGTGAATCGGCCGCCGATCGTGACCGAGGCACGCGAACAGTTCGAGCGCGACTCGACGATAACGTACCGGCTCCCGCGGGTCGGCGTGCAGTTCCGCCAGAACGGCTGGCGCCCATTCAACGACCCGCGCTACCTGTCCATCATCTTTGAGCAGGGAGTCATCGCCATGTCCGGCAACGTCAGCTATGTCGACTTGGGCACGCACGAGTGCGCGTTCGTGGATCGTGACGGCCGGCTGATCGCCGACGGGGCTATGTGCCCGCTCGCCTCGGGAGACGCCGCGGGCTACTTGCAAGGCGACTTCCACGACGTCACATTTGCCTTCGTGCGTGCGCGGCTGGCTCGATGCGACAACGGCACCGACGTCGAGGGTAAGCCACTGCCGGGCATGTGCATGATGCCTAGCGAGATAGACCGGCTTGTGTACGACGGCGTGCTCTACATGTTCGAGCAGGAGACGGACATGCGCGTCGACGAGTCCTCGCCCTTTTTGCGTATCCGACAATGGCGGCGCGAGTTCATCAGCAGAGTACACTTGTCGACCGACGTGTACTTCACTGTGCGTAAGGTGACGGTCGAGCCGAAGTACATCTTCGACGCGTACCTGCCAGGTTTCAAAGCCGGCGACTCGTTCACGCTGCTCCACTCGACCCAGGAGACGTACACTGACTTCGAAGAGGAAGCTGCCCAGTATGCGGCCTTCTACTTCCGTCTCGCACCCGAACTCATCCGGCAGAGCCGCTCGTACACCTCCCTCTTTGACCTCTTCGAGACGTGGGGCGCAATCGTCGCGTTCCTGTACCTGGTCTTCGGGCTCACCGCACGCTCCTTCAACGCATTCCACTTCAATCGGCAGGTGCGTGGCCTCGACCTGCGCAAGCTGGACAAGGGCCAATTCACGCCGTTTGGGCGGCTGATCGATAAGAGTTTCCAGATGCCCCGCGAGTTCCAGAGCATGACCGCGGACTAGCTCCGGCCGTCGGTACTCGCTTGCCACCGCCGGTACGTGAGCCTGCGCGCGGCACATCCCCGCACCCCGCCCAGCACTCGACCCTCTCCTGCCCACGCCGCCCCAGCCGCACGTCACGATGCCGCCCGCCGTGCTTCCACCGCGGCGAGCGGAGTTTTACAACCCGTGCCACACTTTTCCTGGTGGTGAAGATATCTCGGGGCGAGGGCCGCAAGGTCCATGAGCGCCTCGGCGACATAATATCCTCCGCACAATCGCCCGCGCCCTCGCCAGCTAGCTGCCCAGCACCCTCTCGCTCCTCCCCTTACAATGTTTGACTGACGGTGGTCGGTGCGCGTGTCTCCCTCGTGCCTCCGTCGACCCTCCCAGGACCAGCGCGTGCCCCCCACAGTTGTGGAAAAGCGGCGCGGCTCGTTCTCGCCTAATCGTCAGCGCACATCATGTATATTACCGTCTATAGCCACAGTCGTGTTCGCATATAGTAGTATGTTTCGGAGGACCCGAGTCAACGAGTTCCGCGCGCTCTCGACACCCGCTCCGGCAAAGCGCTAAGCGGCAATGGCAATGTGTGGGCAATCGCGAATCGGCAAAGCCCCGGACGAGGGGGCGGGCCTTTACCCTTTAAAAATTCGTTCCGGCTAAGTTCCGGCTTGCGCTTGGGCTTCCGCGGCAGGCCGCGGCGGGCACGTCGCACAAGAGTTCCCGTCCGAACAATCAGGCGTCATTCCGAGAGTAGCGGCCGATATTAAAGCATCGTGCCACTTTGTGCTATGCGTCACGAAGTGGCCGAAACAGGGGTCCAGTAGACAGATGACGTGGTGTGACCTGACTCAACTAAAGACTCAGACGAACCCCATCAAATCGAAACATCCCTGCGAAACATCTGTGGAGGCCCACGCCCCTGCCTCTTCAGCACCTGATCCTCGCGTGCCCAAGCATCCATAGACTCCGTATGGAGTAGGCGATCGAGCGGGATCCACAGCAATTTCACAGCTGTTTCCATTCACGCGCGCGACGGTCTTTCTTTTCGATGTGGTGTCGGAACCAACGGGACGAGGGAATAGTGAGTGGCCGCCACTGCGCTCTCGCTGACGTGCGAGGGCCATCCGGAACTTGGGCCTTTGACGGGTGCGTACATATCGACCTTAGCATGCCCAACACGCATTGGGCAGATCCATTCAACAAGCCACCAGGCCTCCGAAGCGTCGATGTGGTCAAGCTGGCTCCACTGCTTGCGAACACAAATGTGACGCATCTGCGCCTTGCAGGCCTGGCGGGCATCCATCACACCCACGAGCAGCCAGGATTCGAAGCGACTGGCATGATTGCGCTCGCCGCGGTGCTTTCAGCCCGCCTCGAAGTCCTGGAGATCCCAGGCAATGCCATCGGCGACAAGGGAGTGACGGCGCTCGCCGAGGCACTGCTGGCGAGGCCGCCCGGTGTGCCACCACTGTGCCTCAACCTTGAGGTCAACTCAATCGGCGACACGGGAGCGATTGCACTCGCTAGGGCCATACGGGTGGGCAAGCTGCAGCAACTCAATTTGAACCATAATTGGGTGGGCGCCGAAGGTGGTGAGGCGCTCGCAAGTGCGCTCGCGGTTGGGCGCTCTCAGGGCGGCCCGGGCTCTGCGTTGCGCGTGCTCTCATTGGCTGGCAACAACGTGGCGGAGCGTGGCGCGGCAGCCTTTGCAGCAGCTCTCCAGTCCAGCAGCGAGCTCCGCACGCTCAACCTGTATTCCAATCATATCGGCACTGAGGGAGCCTTGGCGCTGGCGCCAGTGTTGGCGGGCACGTCGCTGGCCGAACTGGACCTGTCCTATAATTACATCGACGCGAATGGCGAGGATGCGGCCGCGAGGGCGCTGGTGGCGGCCTTGCGCGGGGGCACCAGCCTCAGAAAGCTTGACCTGCGCTGGAACCACTTCCATGATTGCCGATGCGGCGCGCCGATGCGATTACGCCGCGCCGCCGTCCGCCAGTCGGGCCTCGAGTTGCTGCTCGAGCGACGCAGCGAAGCGGAGGAAGCTGAATGACGCTCACGCGGTGAGTGCAACGGCTCAAGGCTCCTCGTTGCAGAGCCCACACCGACGACCCTTCTGTGAACGGTTTTCACAAAACCGGTGCACCGCCGCGCGCAGGTCGCTTTTGCAAAGCTTGAGTTGCGAGCGGCAAAGGGGATGACGTCATCACCTCCTAGGTGCTGACGTCATCGGGAATTCCGGGGAGCGAGGTGTGGGAGAACCATACTAAGACCGGTAACCCGCGGCGGTGAGGCTCCCGGACGAGATTCCGGCGGAACCGGATCCTCTCCCCCGGGTGAGTTAAGAGTGAAGGCATTCCTGTTTTTTCTAAGCGCTACTTCGCCTCTCAGACCGGTGTTATAGGATACAGCATGCAGCGCAGATACACTACTACACGTACGTAATCCTACGTAATCCGGTCCAGCAGGAGGCTCACGTGTCCTCCGGCTCCGCTCGCGGAGCGTCTTTGTTCTTCCCGCGCTAGGGTTAAGTTACACGTCCGCACAGCGTGCGCGTATATGTTTTGGCCGTCGGTTGTTGGGTCGTCACGTCACATGTTCGCCGCGTCGCCCGCTGGTTGTCTGAGATCATGCCCACAGATCGTCCTCGTCGACGACACCGAGGGAGTTGCCGCGCCACTGCAGACCGAGCCCTCTGACAGTGCCCTCCAGCCGAGCGTACGTGTCCATACTGCGCTCGGCGGCGTTGCCACCAGCCGTGCCCTGGGCCAACTCATCAGCCAGCTGGGCCTCCTCCTCTGCAACCAGGCTCGCCATCGCCCTTGGCATCCAAACCTGCGGGTGCTTGGTCGGCAGCGGGGCGACCATCGCCTTTTCCGCCATTCCCATCGCAGCCAATCGAACGAGCTCGCGCCGCTCGGCCTCCTCCTCGCGCTTGGCCTCGAGAGCGCGCTCGGCCTGCGCCCAGCTCGGCTCGCGCGGTCGCGCCGCGCGGAAGGACGGCATGCCAGTCGGCCGAACCTTCCGTTCCGTGGCCGGCCGACTTGCGCGGAACGACGGTGATGCGCTGTCAGTGACGCTCGCTGTGCGATCGCTCATGACGCTCGGCGTATCCTCGAGGATAGTACCCTCGGCGCCCTTTGGCGCCGTCGCCTTCGTCTCCGTGCCTAGGCTCGCCGTACCGATCGTCCCCTTCAGAAAGCGCTCCAGCCCGCTCACGGCTGACACGCGCGCCTTCTTTTTCTTTCCAGGGCTTTTGAGCCCCTCGAGCGCCTTATCGTAAAAGAGCGGATAGCCGTTGGCGGCGAGAGTTGGGCGCACGTAGTGCTCTTCGCCACTAATGGCCTTGGCAAGCGGTTTCGGCTGCACTACCTCAGGAGCCCGCGCAATTTCCTTTGCGGCCTTTTTCTCAGCCTTTGGTGACTTGGGCGACTTGGGCTTCTTCTTCGCCAGTTTCTTGGCATCAGCGGCAGCCTTGGCGGCCGCCTGCTCCGCTGCAGCTATCTCTGCCGCGAGTGCCGCCGCCGCCGCCGCCGCCGCCGCCGCCGCCGCCGCCGCCAGCCTCTCGGCCTCTTCACGCTCAGCTGCCTCTCGCGCCTCACGCTCAGCAAGAGACTCTATCGGCCGCTCGCGCAGCTTCTTGTCAAGTTCTTTGTAGGGCACGACACCCGAACCGTCATTATCGAGCCACTTGAACACGAACTCGCACTCCGCCTTGGTAGCGTCCAAGAAGCCAATCGCGCGCACACCATCAGTGAACTCCTTGAGTGTGAGTTCGCCGTCCTGGTTGTCGTCAAGGCCACGGAAGTGCTGGATCACCGTCTTGCCGCCATTAAAGCGAAAGTAATCGCGAAGCGTCGTAGGTGTCAGCACACCCAAGTTCTTCTTGGGATATTGCTTGGGCGGCATGAAGGAGCGAGTGGACGGAGCTTCTTGGATTCTGCTCTCCCAGCGAGCGGAGGCCGTTTCGCGCGAGCAAAAATGGGCGACGTTTTTCCCATTTTGGCATTTTGGGATTTTCGGACACGCTCAAGTTAAGCATTCGACGAAATATCTATAGAAAGCTGCTGAGCGCTGCTGAGCGCCGCTGATCACTGCTTAGCGCTGCTTCGCCTCCTGCCCCAGCCTCGCGATCCCAGAGCGCCGCTGAACGCCGCTGATCGCTGCTTAGCGCTGCTTCGCCTCCTGCGCCTCGCGATCCCAATGGATAGGGAAGACAAGCGCGACAGTGGCGAGCTGGATGAGGGAAAAGACAACATACGGAAGCTCGGGGTAGGAGAACTCGGTGCCGTAGGTGTAGAGTTGTCCAAACAACCCAATGCCGACTACTCGCATGACCGCGCAGAGACTTTGCATGGCGCTTGTCAGTGCTCCGGTTGAGATCCCTCGGAGGCTGCCAAGTTGTAGGATGCGAGCTATCACCGCGACGGAGCAGGAGTTGGAGATGGAGACCCAAAAGAGCGCAGAGCTGGCGACCACGTTGGATGTTGAAGTGAAGGCAAGCAAGGAGGCCGCCGCACAAGCTGTCCCAAAGATCGTGAACATCTTGGGCCCGAGAATGCGCACAAAGTTGCCAGTGACGAGGCCGGAGAGCGTGGCCACGACCCCGTAGACCGATCCATACAGGGCGATCTCCTGCTGACCCCAGTTTCGTTTCTCCTTGGCCAGAAGTGGCCAGATCCCGCCCTCATTGTGCACGGCCTGGAGCCCAAGCACGGCCGACAGGAGCCAAATGACCCTTCCCGCTCGGAAGAGCTGTAGACAGGCGGCGGGACTATTGGAAGGATTCAAGATCCTAAAGGGGATTCGCTTGACAGGGGCGAGAGTTTCGATCGTGCCAAAAGAGGCCACAAGAGCTAGAAGGCTAGCGCCCAACGTAACGGCGGTTACCGTGTACCAGCCTTCGAGGTAGCCACCGATTAGAAATCCGAGTGAATCTGCGGCGCCCATGGCGGCTTGCAGCTTGCCCTCATACGAGGCGACCTCGATTTCGTCATCGGCAAAGCAATCTGCAATGTAGATGGAGACCATCGTCGCGTACCACCCAGTCACAGCGGTAATCAGCAGACGCCACATGCAGAGCGTCCAGACTGAAGGGACCATGAAGGCCAGCAGCGAGAGCGCCACGCACAATGCTGGTATCCCGATGATGAGTTTCCGGCGTCCGACATCTTCGGAGAGGCCGGCGATCATGGGCAGCGTGAGGAACTCAAACAGCGCCCCCACGAACCCGATGCTGGCTATGTACGCTGCGGTCGAGGTGTCGTCCTGCCCTAGTACTGCAAACATTGTAGACAGATTCGGCACGGCGACGGCTGTCGAGATGTCGAGCATGAAGAGAGTGAAAAACACCAATGCAAGCGAGATGATATCTGTTCTATTTAATGCACCCGAAGAAGCGGTTGCAACGGTATCGTCTAGTCGCTCCGCGCTCAAGCGTGCGGCTCTACTGCGAATGGTACTTCCAGAATGGCAGAAGGTAGCAATCGCAGTCGCCATGTGCCTCTTAAATGGCGCGACTTCGACGACGCGCATTGCGGAATGATTCTTGGATTCAAAAATTCCGATAATTATGTGACGAGATCGTACTTTACCGGTAAAAAAGACACAGGGGGATTCGGGACACAAGTACGATGTGTGACGCCGCCATCGTTTGTGAGACGCCCGTTCGATGCACTTTCGTTTATTTGTAAGTTCGATGACTTTCGGCGCCCCGCTCGCTGGCCTAGAGGTCAGAAAGCGCGCGCGCGCGCGCAACTTGACACACACACAACCGTGAAAACATCTCCTGTGTTAGAAGTCACACATACACACATTCACATTCACACCTGTGAGACAAATAGGCACACAACTCCACTCCACAAGACAGAGTCCTCGGCCGATCCCTCGGCCCGCGAGCGATGGTCCGGGCATCTTGGAAACCAGAGGAGCCCTTCGACTACCTTTGGCGACACTACAATACCAGCACACTCGGCCCGTGGACCGCCAACGACTATGCGACGGCCATCGCGCGGCTGCCCGCGGCGGGCGCGGGCGTGCGGGCGGGGCTCATCTACATGCAGGTCAACCTGTGGTCTCCGTGGACGGAGCTGCTCGCTCAAGTCGCGCACGCTAACCGCGCCGGTGTAACCGTCTACTTCGTGGGTCCGCGGTTGCCCTTTGATCTGAGCGCCACGTGCCCGGGTTGCGGCTGGCTTCCGCTCGACGAGGAAGGCATTCATCGGCAGCTCGCACCGCTGGGCGTGCGGCTGACGGCCGGGCGGCGCGTAGGACCGCGGAAGCTGTGCGACCTAAAACCACTTTGGCCCGCGATGCTTCCCGAGCTGAGTGCGCGCCACGAGTGGATTGGCTACGCGGACAGCGATATCATCTTTGGCGACCTCGCGGCCGAGGTGGCGCGCCTGCAGCCAGCTGACGAGCTGCTCACGCCCGCGGCTTTTTATCCGCAGCCGCTCTCCAATGGCAACTTTTTGCTCATGCGTTCGGTGCCCAAGATGCTGCGTGCGTACGAGCGTTCCGCTGACCTCGCCAAGATGCTCGCTGCATTTAGGTACCAAGGCTTTGACGAGTGGGGCCTCGCACGACGTGGTTCGATGATGAGCGTCTTCCAGCAAATGCTCTTCGCGGGCGAGCTCGTCGCGCGGCCGACGAGCCGGCTTCTCATCCAAGATGCCATCATAGTGAGCGGCGCCACCTTCCCGATGATCGACTCGTTTGGCGCAAATGTGACTATCGAGTGGACCGCCGGCCGGCTCGTCGCGCAGCGCGACGGAGTGTGCGTGTGCCCAGACGACGCCATACCACAATTTGGACTCACAGTGTGCGATGAATGCCTCGCCAAGCGCGGCAGCGTGCGCACGGACGTCATGCTTCACCGCCGCCTCGAGATTCTTGGGTTCCACTTCCAGGAGTGGAAGAAGCGCTGGCGCAAGCGTGAATACCTCAAACTGCGGCAGGTTGCCTTGGGACTTGGCAGCAGCAGCCGAGGCGTACCGGTGTCTCAGCGCAACCGTACGCTGGTGGCCTTGCCGCTCGCAGCTTTGCCGTCGTGCAGCGCCGAGCGCATTGCAGCGATGGGCTTTCACGTGGTCGCGCGTGGCTTTCGATGCGGACCAGTCCAATTGCGGCGGCCGCCGCCACCATCGCCGCTATCGACCCATACGAGCAAGAGGAGTGCCCGCTTTCCTCCGGATTGGCCCGAGGGCGCCGACTGTGCATCGAGGTTGTCTCCGCAGCTTTGGGGCTGCCGGGAGCCACAAAGCGGCAGGAGGGGCAGGAGGGGAGGGGCAGGAGGCCAGTTGCTGGAGGAGATGTCCCGGGATGCCGCCGCTGACGCGACCGTTGACGCGTGAGGCGTGACAACCGGGCCCCCTGACACGCCGAGGTGAGCCGTCGTGCGTCGAACCAACTCGGCGGCGCCTGCTATCGGGGTAGTACACCCCACCAGGCCAGAGCCACAGCCAAGCACGCGCTCGGTCGCAGCAGTCGGAGGCGGGTATGCGGACGATACAACACTTTCGATCGACGAAACGTAATAACGTTCCGCGACCGGCTGTTCGAACACGTCTCGCGAGAGTTCGATGCTTGCAAGCTTGGCGCTAATATCTAATTTTTTGTCGTTTTGACAGCGTAACGGTATCCGGAGACCGCGCACGCGAACGGACCGTGACGCGTGAGGGGTCGCCGCGGACCGGGGCCGTCGCGCCCCCCCCCCCGCCCGCCCTCCGCCGTCCGGTGCACATACCCCGCGCGACGTCGGACAGATCGGGTAATACCATAACCCACCGACGGGGGCGCCGCCCGCGGGAGCTCGCCCACCGCGCAGCCCCCCTTTTTCAACATCTCATTTCACACCGGCACACACACACACGCACAGGAACCGTCTCGAAATGGGTGCAAGTAACGCCGACGCCACCATACGAGTGGTGCGCTCTTTGGGTGTGGGTTTTGGCCCCCTGGACCACGAAGGCACGTGTCTTCTCAGCCAACGCATCGTCCCCAGAGTAGGGGATTGGAACGCGTCGGTTTCACTTCACGCGCAGCTTCGCGGCCAAGCCCCTGGCGCGGCAACGCCCGGGAACTGAGGGCCTCTTCCATCGGCCCGTCTCTGGCACCGGTGCAGGTGAGCGGCGGCGGCCCCTCGAGCGGCAGCAGCAGGCTTAGACCTCGTCCTTGCCAGCAGGCTTAGCGGCACCGGATGGCGAGGCAGCCTTGAGCAGCTTGATGACGGGGGCCGAGTCCTCCTTGAGCTTCTCGAGGGCGTCCTGGCTCTCTTTGAACTTGGCCTGGAGCTCCTTGAGCAGCTCGTTGTGCGCCTCCTCCGCCGCCTTGAGCTCGGCCTTCATCTTGGTCATCTTGGACTCGCGCTCGGACGCGTCCATGTCCATGTACGTCTGCAGCTCCTTGAGCTGCGCCTCCGAGCAGTTCTCCTTGGCGTCGACCGAGCAGCCCGGGCCGAGCTCGGTCTCCGCGAACTTCTTGAGCGCCGCCAGGTCGCGGCCGCCCTTGTAGTCCTCGCCCTCCTCGTCGGGGGGGTTGAAGTACTTGATGGTGGGGTAGCCCCGCACACCGTACTTCTCGCACAGCGACTTGCCGCCCGCCGTGCAATCAACGTCCGCGATGACAACCTTATTGGAGCTCGCAAAGGTTTCCCCCAGCGAGTCCCAATCGGGCTTCATCTTCTTGCAGTGGCCTCACCAAGGCGCGAGGAACTTGACGAACGCCGCCTTGCCACTCTTGAGGACGACATCGTCAAAGTTTGCCTCAGTGAGCTCAAGGGCACCGAAAGCCGGCGCGGCGAGCGCGCACAGCAGGAAGCTGCGCATCATCGGGATCCTGCGCAGGCACAGGCCGCACGGTGATTCGAACGCGCCGCTCAGAGGCTGCCGCGCACAGAGAGCAGCGAGGGTCTGGACATGGCGCCGGCAGCCCGTGTGGCATTGGGTGGCCGATTTGCTCTGAGTTTGGAGAGCGTGTGCGGACTGAGAGCTGGGGTAATAGGCCGCGGTGTGGAGACGTGCGATCGTTGTGAGCGCAGGGAGGAGGAAAGAATCGCGCAAAGCATCACCTTTCGGACGATGTGCTTTCGGGGGGCGAACCAGCGCCACGTCATGATGAACGCGATGCCCGCGGCGAAATTTGAAAGGGGATTTTATGCACGGCGCCCCCGGCGATGGCTGTCAAGTCACGTCATGTCAATTCAGTCAAGAACTCAAGTCAAGACAAGTCAAGTCAAGTGCATCGACCCTTTTTCTCCATTCTGTCCCCAAACTGAGTGAGCGAACGGAGCGCTGCTACGGGCGCACTTGGGAGCCGCAAACCCCCCAAAATTAGAAGGGCTCAGCGCGGCGAACTAGACCGCGGGGCCGAGCCAAGCCGCGCCGAGTCGGGTACCGGGTATGCTCCATTCACAAGGTCGTTACCGGTACAGTATCGCATGTGTAGAGGAATGTCGATCCTTTTCTCGATGCTCGTTCACACGGTCGCATCCTGCGCGTCGACCTCCTCACCAGCTGACCTTTGCGCTGCGGCCGTCACCTACCTGCAACATCACCGCCATCCGAAGCTAGATGCAGCCATTCCTCTCGAGCAGCACGTGGCGCTCGCGCTCGAGGCACGCGCAAGCACTGCCTGGGCTTCAGCGGTGCCTTGGCCCATCTTCTGCGAGGCAGTGCTACCGCCTGGATGCCTCGACGAGCCGCGGGATGACTGGCGGGCCGTACTGCGCCCTCGTTGCTCGGAGCTAGTGCGGGGTGCGACGTCCACAGCCGAGGCTGCGCTCACATTAAACCGAGCCATCTGGGACACATTCAACGTGAGGTACGAGCCCAACCAATCGCCAAAGGTATTGGCGCCGCTTATGGTGCTGGAGCACGGTTACGCGAGCTGCTCGGGGGCTGTCGTTGCTCCTGACTGCGTGCTGTCGCTCTGTTGGGGTGCCGGCGCGCGTGGCTGGCGTTGCCGATTGGGGCGATGGCAGCGGGAATCATGTTTGGGTGGAGGTATGGACGCCTGACGGATGGCACTCAATTGGTGCAGCTGAACCATCGCCTTTGGACTCAACTTGGTTTGCCGAGCGCCTCTACAGTGCGGAGGCGCCGCGCGTGTTCGCGTCCTCCTTTGCACCCTCGGAGAGCACTTTCCCGCTCCCGTGGCAGACGTGCCCGATCCCTGCGACCGAGGTGACGCCGAGGTACCGGCGCGGCGCCCTGCGTTCTGGTGGTGATGCGGGTGGCGGGTAAACGGAGATTTTGTGGAAGGGTTCACATTCACAGTATACAGCTTTCACGAGCAATGAACGAGTCAAAGGAGAGCACACCGCACCCGCCGGATGCCGGCGGCCTCACCTGAGTCACGCTTCCTTCGAAATTCGCTGCCTCCACCGACTCCGCTTCCGGACCCGATCTTTTCGGCATCGGAGCCCGGAGAGGCTGACAGCACCAGCGGCGGATACAATTGGTCACTGTCATCCAAGTACCAAAGCCGCAAGGTCAATCCTCCACGGGTGGCTTTTGCGACTCCCGAGACCAACGCAGAACGAAGCTTCGCAGCCAACCAGCTCGTGCAGCCGAACATGTCGTCGCCGCGCATGTCGTCGCCGCACATGACGTCGCAGCGCATGTCGCCGAACATTTCGTCACCACGTATCGTCGCCAACCTCACCGACGTGAACGCCAAGCTTTCCACCACAATTGGCGAGGGGCTTTGCTCCGCGGTCGCCGGCAAAGGCGCATGCTTCATTGTGTACGGCACCGACACCGAGGGCCGCCCGGTTTTGTCAGTGGGCTACCTGGCCTCGGTACTCGTCGTCTCGCTCATCGGACCGGCGCAGGTGGATAGCCAGCGCTTTGAGTCCCTCACTGACGGCAGTGTGCGCGTTTGGTATACGGCCAAGGTGAGCGGCCGTTACTCACTGCGTGTGGGCGTGCGGAGCCCGCGTAGTACGGTCGTCGAGGCGCTCCCGGGCTCGCCGTTCACCGTCGAGGTCGCCGCACGTCGCGAGTCGTTACGCGGCGAGCGGCGTCGAAGCGGCGCCGGCGTCGGCGCCTCTGAGCTCGAAGATGCTCCTATAGCCACATCTACCACTGGGCACGGCGACGGCATCCCGCACGACCCGCGGCCGCTTCTTCGCTCGTTGCGTTCGACGGTGGGCTCGTCGTCGGCAGTGCGCTCGAGCGACGTGCGGCTACGCGCGCCGCGGGGGCATCTGGCTCACGCCGTCGCGGGCGAACGGGCCCGCATTGAGTTGATCGCGCCGACGCTTGGCGGGGGCCGTGTGGAGCTTCCTGGTCGCATGAACTGCGTGCTCCACCTGCAGTCGCCGTGGTGCGAGGCCGACCACGTACCGACCCAAGTGGCCCACACCTCCACCGAGGCCGACGTGGCCAGTGCCAATCCCGCCGCTCCTATCCAGCAGCAGCAGCAACAGAAGCAGCAACAGAAGCAGCAGCAGAAGCAGCAGCGTGTCATATTTGACGACGACACGCCCGCGCCGCTCTCGCGCGAGCGCTACTTCCGTGGCCGGATTGCCTTCGCGCCGAGCAGCGCGCAGCCAGGCTACTCGTCCGAGTCGCCCGACGTGCGCAACGCGCAGTTCGGCGCGCCGCCCGACACGCGGCCCGTCTTCGCAAACGTTGCCGAAGAGCAGTCGAGCATCGACCTGAGGTTCGGCGGCGCAGTCGAGGCTGGGGGCGCAGGCGCAGGCACGCTGCTGTACGCGACCTTCTGCGTCCCGCGCGCGGGCACCTACCTCGCCCACATCACTCTGGACCAGCAGCACGTGGTTGGCTCCCCTCTGGTGCTGCGAGTCGCTCCGTGCGCTGCATGCGCTCACCGCTCCGAGGTCCGCGGGGCAGCGCAGACGCAGGCGCTTGCCGGCCGGCATGAGATCTGCACCGTGTGGCTGCGCGACGCCTTCGGCAATGCACGGCGTGCCATGGACGCTCCGGCGGCGGGGCCGCTCACCGCGACTCTCGAGCTGCTCAGCGCGCCCGAGACGACGCCTGAAACGCCGGGCCAATTTGCAGACGAGTACTACGGCGCGCACGACGGGGATGGCTGGGCGGCGCATGCCGACAGCTGGACGGGCGGCGGCCTCGGCAGGGGCGGCAGCAACACGTGCAGCAGCGCCCGCCTCCGGGTCGGTTCTGGGCAGCGGGCTGGCTCCACCTTGGCGGCGGCCGCGAGCGCTGCGGTGACTCTCAAACCCGATGGCTCGTTCGCCGTGGGGTACACGATCCGACGGGCAGGCATCTGGGCTCTCTCGCTCATGCTCGGCGACGAACCGATCGGGCGCTCGCCGTACGCGGTGAGTTGCTGGCCGGCCGCCCTGCACCCGCCTACATGCGACGTGGCCGGCCAGCTGCACGAGGCCGTCGCGGGCGTTCCTAATTTGGTCGAGGTGCGCGCACGCGACCGGTTTGGCAACCGGCTGCGCTCGGGCGGCGCGGGCCTGCTCCTCACTGCCCTCCTGATGGACGTCGAGGACGCGCCGCCTACTCATGGCGTCGCCTCGGGCTCCTTCGTTGACCACGAAGACGGCAGGTACTCTGGCAGCATCGTGGTCTATCACGCGGGACAGCATGCCCTCTCGATCACGAGTGCAGACGGTGCACCGCTCTACGGGAGCCCGTTCCTACTGACGGTGTCTCCCGCGCCGCCGCAGGTCGAGCGGTGTGTACTTCTGCAGTCCGGCGCCCGCGGCTTGTTGCTGAGGTCGCCCGAGACGACGCCCAACGGTGCGCGGGCGAGCAGTGCAATGGAGACGCCCGTGACGACGCCTCCCCTTCAGCCCACAGCCGCCTCCGCCGCCGCTTGGACGAGTGCTTCGGCCAGCAGCGCCGCCTGGGCCGCCGCTGCGTTGGCGGATGGCTCGGCCGTCAGCCCACACAGCCCACACAGCCCACACGCGTCGTCGCGGGCGAGGGACCGCCGGCGCTTACATGAAGAGGAGTCGCGCCGCCTGCCCTCTGCCGTGCCGGCAGAGCCCTCGATTGCGCTGCGCGCGGGGGAAGAGACGACTCTCGGTTTGCGTGTCGCCGATGCCTTTGGGAACTCGACGGTGTTTGAGCCTTCACAGCTCGAGGTGAGCATCGAGAGTGTGAATGGGGACAGTCCGGGCCCGCTCCTCGCTCCGGATGCAGAGTACTCGGTGCGAGCGCTCACAGAGGATGGCGCAGCTCGCGAGGGCGCCGCCGCAACGACGCGCGAGGGCGGCACTGGCACTGGCACCGAGTCGACTCGTCGCTCATCGACGCTCAGCTCAGCGCGCCACGTCTCCGCCTCGAAGGCCGCCGCCACCTCGCCCTCCAAGGCGTGGACCCCCCTACGGGCCTCATCGGCCGCCCCCTCCCACCCCGGCGGCGCGGCCAGTGGTGGTGCGGCGGGTGGCGGCGTACTGATCGTGCGCCTCTTTCGCGCGGGCGACCATCTCGTACGTGCCCGCCTCGGCGCCCTCGAGCTGCCAGGCTCGCCCGTGCGGCTCCGCGTCGAGCCCGCCAAGGTGAGTGCGAAGCACTGCTACATCGCACACGACGCAGCTTCCGCGTTGCGCGCGGGCCACACGCCCCTGGACCCAAATTTCGGGCTGAGTGGAGTGCTGCGCGTGTCGGCGCTCACGCTACTCACGGCCGACAAGTATGCCAATCCGGTGCGCCACGGCGGTGCGGGCGTCACCGCCAAGCTCAGCGGGCCGGGCGCGTGCTCCACCACCGTAGAGGACCATCTCGATGGGAGCTACACGATCTCGTGGTCTGCGGTGCTCTCCGGCGTCTACCGCGTCAGTGTTCTCGTCGATGGCGCGCATTGTGCAGGCTCGCCGTTTGCGGTTCAGGTGGACCCAGCGGCGCCTGGCAGTCCCACGATGCCGCCGCCCGGAGCGCCGTCCACGCAGTCGGTCGCCTGGTCACCACGCTCGACGGCCGCGGCACGCTCCAACCACCACCTTGAAGCGTCGACCCCGGCGGACGAGGAACGTCCGACCCCTGTCGGCCGACCGCTGACCGTCACATCCTTTGCGTCCACCGCGCTCTCGACACCTGCTCCAGCTCCCTCGCCCAGGGGCAGCGCCCGGCCGTGGCGATGATCATGGCGACGAGTCCGATGTCCCGCGATGCAAGTTTCCGAGGACAATTTCAAAATAACGCAGCGGTCAGCGCGGTTCTAAGGGTGGCTCTGGCTGGCGCCTATTGAATATTTGACTTCTTCAGACCGAGACGTCTGATGTATATCCTTTCACCACATTTCTATGGTATGAATTTCTAAAGTTTAGCTCGCGCGACTTCGCCGGCGCCACGGCGCACGTTCCTTGTTCGCGCGGGCCGGCCCGCACGCGCGGCGCGCCGCGGTGCGTTCGGCCCCGCGCGCCCCCGCGCTAAGGCCTAAGCCCCCCGGCGCGCCCGTCGAGCATGATTCAATCGTGAATCGATCGGATCCACCGACGCGACGGGCGGGGTGGACGGCATGGCGAGCATATGGTTAAGGCGGGCAGCTTGTGTGGCGTGGGCACGGCGCACCTGCCGCACCGACGGGATGGTCAGCACACAACGGCCTACACGCTTGACATTTGCAGTAGGTGCAGTGTGAGTTGTCAGTGCACCACCCTTCGCACCGCTCCTCATAGGCGTCGTCCTCGTGATTCGAGTGGCATACAGGCACTGGCCCGATTGGCGGCGGTGTGGGCGGGTCGGGCGGCATTGGCGGCACGTGGCCCACTGAAAAGCCCTGCCGAAGCAGCTCCAGCGTGCTCGTGTCCCCATCATACACGCTGTACCAGCCCTGCGACTCATGGGGCGGGTCGCCGATGAAGTCATCGCCCACGCGCCAGTACGCTCCTGGAACGCGCTGCCGCCCGCTGCCGCCCCATCCCCACGGCATCACCCCAGCAACGCCATGCGCCTCTGCCGCACGGAGCATGGCCGCGTAGTAAGCATTGCGACGGGTTGTGTGGCCTGGCTCAGCGTCGGCGCGCTGCGCGTCGCGCGCAAGCCCAAACTCCTCCAGCACCAACGGCTTGCCGAGCGCACGCACGCGCTGCACCTGGTCGTCAAGGTACTCGAGCGAGTGAGCCACCGCGCTCGCTAGGCGTGCACCGCTTGACGCGTCGCCCCATCCCCAGTTCTCGGGCCAGATATGGATGGTGACAGCGTCAACGTCGTCGACCTTGTGAATGGCCTCAAAGTCGACGTTGATGTACTCACCAAACGGCGTCGTGCCTTCGGAGCCCACCATGACGAGCTGCCGTGGCGCGTGCCGCTTTACAAGTGCGGCGGTGCTGCGCACCCACTGGATGAGTGCCAGCCGTGCAGCGAGCCGTCCGCTCTCGTCGCTCACGGCGCGCGGCTCGTTGCAGAGCTCCCATCCGAGAATCGTCGGATCTTCCGCATACGCCATGCCCGAGTAGGTGTTGCGCCGCTGCAGCATCCAGCGCACCGCAGCGTCCGCGAGCGCGACGGCAGCGGGCGTGGAGTAAAAGGCGCTCGCCCACTTCTGATAACGATCCCAATCGGCGTTTGTCGCGTGCGGCCGGGACTGCTCGGGCACCGGGTCCCAGTACTGTGTCAAGTGGCTGCTGGGGTACGGGATGTCGCGCCAGCTGCCGCCTCGCGCCCAGACCAGGTACATGGCCATGCCCCCGCTCCATGTCCACTGGTTGTTCAGGACGAGTACGGCGCGCATGTTGCGCGCCCGGAGCTCGTGCAGCACGAGGTCGAGGCCTTCGGCTAGCTTGGGATCAAATACACCCGGAGAGGGTTGCAGCGCCGGCGAAGCTTGCAGCGGCGCGTCAGCCGCGCCCTCGCTCAGAGCAGTGATGCGCAACACCGTAATGCCGTGCGCGCGCAGCACGTCCAGCTCCCTCTGCAGTCGCGCCGGCGAGGCGGCCGCGACCCACGCAGCTTGCCACATGTTGATGCCGACGAAGCGGAAGGGCGCGCCGTCGACTGTGAAGCCCGATTGCGTGGTTCGCACGTAGCCGAATGGTGACGGCGGAGACGCATGTGGAGGTGGCGGCGGAGGCGCATGCACGTGCGGAGTTGGCCTAGCAGACAGCGGCGAGAGCTGTGGCGAGGGCCGTGGCGGAGGCGATGCCAACCTCGGCAAGGGCCGTGGCTCGAGTGACGCGACGGCGTCGTTTGCGATGCCGTGTTGCGGTGAATTGACTGCTTGCTCGGACGCTACGAACGAGTTGTCAACGGAGACGATGACATCACTGCCGATAACAATAAAGATAGCCGCGTCTGACAAGTGAGCAAGCAGGAGCAGCAAGAGCATGCTGGAGAGGATGAGCACGGCTCCGCAGCAGACCAGACGGACTGCAAGCGCAGACCAGAGGGACTGTGAGCGGCGCGCAGCACGGCTCCCGTCGATGAGAATAGGCTCATCCTCGTGATCACGCTCCACCATCCGCGTCGCTCGCTCGCTCGCTCGCGCCATTCCCCAGGGACGAAACCCTATCGTCAGGTCTTCGGCTGGCTCAGGGTGTGCAAAAGAATCGTGTCAGAGTCAGGTACATGTACATGCCGAGCCCCCCCCC
>JWZX01003217.1:0-54972 GCA_001275005.1 Chrysochromulina tobinii | reverse complement strand
AAGCCTCAAGCAGCCCAAGATGATCAAGGGCACCATGCGTCCCTACCAGCTGGTGGGCGTGCACTGGCTCGTTGGCCTCTACGAGAATGGCCTTAACGGCATCCTTGGTGACGAAATGGGACTGGGCAAGACCGTGCAGTCCATTGCGATGCTCGCTCACCTCAACCAGCAAGGCGTGAACGGGCCCTTCATGGTCGTCGGGCCGCTCTCGACGGTGCATAACTGGCACAACGAGTTCAAAAAGTGGGCGCCAGGCTTCGAGTCGATCATCTACCATGGGAGCAAGGAGACGCGCAAGGAGATACTGGGCTCGTACTTCTGCGGCAAGGCGGAAAAGCATTTTCCCGTGATGATCACGTCGTACGAGATCGTCATCCGCGACGTGAAGGAGCTCAAGAAGATCCATTGGAAGTTTGCGATCATTGACGAAGGCCACCGTCTGAAGAACATGAACTGCAGGCTGATCCGCGAGCTCAAGTCGATCTGTGGTGCGGGGTGCAATCGACTGCTCCTCACGGGCACGCCGCTGCAAAACAATCTGATCGAGCTGTGGTCGCTGCTCAACTTCCTGCTGCCCAACATCGACCTTGACTCGTTTCAGGCGTGGTTCGACTTCGACTTTTCGCGCGAGGACAACGACGAGAGAGTCTTCAAGGGTGAGATGCAGGCGGGCGTCGTCTCCAAGCTGCACCAGATCCTGCGCCCCTTCCTGCTGCGCCGCCTCAAGGCTGACGTCGAGCTCGAGGTGCCCAAGAAGTACGAGTTCATCCTGTTCGCGTGGATGACCGAATGGCAGAGCGAGATGTATGCTGAGCTGCTCAAGCGGCAGATCGCCGACAGCGCAGGCAAGCCGCAGCGCCTGCAGAATATCCTAATGCAGCTGCGCAAGTGCTGCAATCACCCATACCTTTTCGAGTGGCCGGTGGACGCCGCGGGCAACGAGGCTGTGGACGACATCCTCGTGGAAGCGTCCGGCAAGATGCAACTGCTTGACCGAATCCTGACTGAGCTCATTCGCAAGCAGGGCGACCACAGGGTGTTCATCTTTTCGCAGATGACGCGCATGCTCGACATTCTGCAAGACTACCTCGAGTGGCGCAAATACAGTTACTGCCGGCTCGACGGCACCGTCTCCGCGGAGGACCGCATGCAGAGCATGAAGACCTTCCAAGAGTCGGAGGAGGGTACTGACGTGTTTCTGCTCTCGACACGGGCTGGCGGCCTGGATGTCAACCTCACACGCGCCGATACGGTCATCATCTTCGACTCCGACTGGAATCCGCACATGGACCTGCAGGCGCAGGACCGCTGCCACCGCATCGGCCAGAAGAAGACGGTGATGGTTTACCGGCTCGCGACGGCGGCGACTGTCGAAGAGAAGGTGCTGCAGGCCGCCAAGCAGAAGCTCAAGCTCGAGCAGCTCGTCGTCTCCAAGGGCAAGTTCAAGGACATCGGCGAAAAGACCGACAAGGATGCCAAGCTCGTCGAGAATGAGCTTAAGGACCTACTCGCATTCGATCCGAGCAAGTCGGCACTCGGCAAGGGTAAGGTCATCACCGACGAGGAGCTGCTCGAAGTCCTCGACCGCTCACCTGAGAACCTCGAGAGGCTGAACGCCAAGAAAGGCAAGGGCTTCATGCTGGCAGAAAAGGCGCAATCTGCCTTCGATGCGGCAGCTGCGCACTCGGCGAGCTCAGTGTCGGAACTCCTCGTCAAAGGTTAGGAAGCGTGCGCGCGTGCAGCCGCCCACGGGATGTGCCTGGAGGGAGTGGCGACAGGAAGCGGAAGCAGGAGGCTTCTTGTGGCCGGTGCCAGTATGACTCGTGTGACGATCTCGGAACAGTGATCGGTACTTTGTGTGTTCCCGTTGGGCAGATACCGTACGCACACCGTCGACGTTCCACACCAACACCGTTAGACACCGTCGTGTGACTGTGGACATTGAGGAGAGGGGAGAGATTCATATATACGAATAGAGAGGCCTCTAGATCCGGGCACCGGCCACCGGGGCGCTCGCGCCGCCGTCGGCCGGTCGCGCGGGTTATTGTCTGGCCGGTGGCGGGGTGCTCTCTCGCACTCTCGCCCCCCCACGCCCCGCCATGCGGTGGGCGGTGCCCGGTGGCAAGGTGGCATGGGCCATGGGCCAGGGCGCGTCTCATCCGTGCTGCACCGACGTCAGCCCGAGTGCGACGCGAGCATATGCGCCAGCAGGGACTGCGTGAAGTTCGTCTCGAATCTGCTGACTATGTTCGGGATGATCTTATTCATCGCCGGCTTGGAGAAGCCGAGATGCGTCAGCGCTTTGCGCCAGTTGAACAAGAAGCCCCCGCTTGAGCGCATCTCCTGGTTGACGAGCACCTTAAGCGCCGCCCACGGACGCCGCGCCGCCTGCGCCACAAAAATTTCTGCCGCGCCGACGACCTCGAGCATGTTCTCATTCGAATGGAAGTTGGTCCCCATCTTGCCCAGATCCCAGTGGTAGAAGACGAGCCGATGCGGCAGCCCGTCGAGTGTCGAGAGGGGTAGGGCCCAGTGCCCATCGAGAAACACATCGACGCCATCGAGCAAGTACGGCTCGGCGGGTTGGCGCACAACGAGCCTCAGGTCGCAGTGCAACGCGATGCCCTCCCACACAAGCCGCACAAGCTCGTCGAAGCGTGGGAACACCTCACTCATCGCGTGGGAGCCCACGAGGAGCAAGGGCGACGCGCTCGAGGTGCTCCAGTTACCGCCATTGAAGCAAGGGCTGAGCTTGCGACGCGGCGTGCTCGCCGAGGGCAGCTGGGCCATTGGCTCAGGCGGCTCGAGCGGGATCGTGGGCGGCGTCCAGCGCCTCAAGTAGTGGTGCTCCGTCGTATCCAGGCAGATCGTCGAAAGCATCATGCGCACGTCATTTCGCGCGGGGTCGTGCGTGGCGAGCGACTCCCAGTGCTGGCGAGAGCCCCGCGAGAGCTGCGTCCACAGCCACGAGACGGTATACACGGAGACTGTCTGTTGCACGAAGTTCAGCGCCTGATCCGCGAAGGCGACGATGGTCTCGTTGTCGGGTAGGTCGAAGGGTGAGGCAGCCACGGGCGTGATCACGAGCGGCACGCCCAGCTCGAGCGCCACAAGGATCTTGGTGTTCACACCGGTCGTGCGGAGAACGGGTACGATCATCAGCCGCCACGAAAGCACCTCGACGAGCAGCTCCTCGGCGCTTAGGTAGCCGAGCTCGTCGATGCCGTTCTCCTTCTCGGCGCCCGCGTACGGCGTTCCCCATGCCCAGCCGCAGTGCGCGTCCTCGGTCTGCACGCACTGCACGGGCTTGCCGCGCACGACACGTTCGCCTGGCGGCCGGCCGATCAGTCGCATGCGTACGCCGGGCAGCTGGCGCTGCACATCCTCCCAGCAGTGCTCAAGGAACCACTGAATCCCCAGGTGGTTGGTTGGCGTCATACCGTTACCAATGAAGCCGATGTTGGCGGTGCGCAGGAAAGAGCGGTCCAGGCCAACCACCTGGCCTTTGCCGAGGATGCGGAAGGTCCGAATGGGCATGCGCAGCAGCTTATAGTACTTGACGAACGGGTACGATTCCTTCTCGGCCACCTGGTCCATGGGCGAAATGTGCATCACCATATCCGCCAGCCGGTACATGTGCTTCTGTCGATACCAGTAGTTGCGCGCGCGCTCGTTGTACCCGCTGCGCGTGGACAAATGAATCTCGACCTCGCCTAGACGCGTCGAGCTACGCACGCACAGACACGAACGTGCGGTGGGTGACGCGTGAGCGAGCGGGAGCAAA
This sequence comes from Chrysochromulina tobinii, assembly GCA_001275005.1. Classification (NCBI taxonomy): domain Eukaryota; phylum Haptophyta; order Prymnesiales; family Chrysochromulinaceae; genus Chrysochromulina; species Chrysochromulina tobinii. The sequence continues at coordinate 51,188 of JWZX01003217.1, read as the reverse complement.
GATGGCACGGGCGTCGGGCTCGCGAGAGGCTCGCGCACCGAATCGAGTGCGCGTCGTCCGAGAGCAGCGCAACGAAGGGCTGCTTGTCCGGCGGCGCGTGCGCACGCAGCAGCGGCAGCATGAGCTCCGCCGCGGATGGCTGTGGGTCGTACCAAAACCAAAGGAAGATGATGACGACGTTGAAGTAGCCCATGCTTATCAGCTGCGCGAAGCGTTCGGCGGACGTCCATTCGTAGATGCCGGGCGGATGGCGCAGGCCCTTGCGCAGCTGTGCCTCCTCATAGTTGTCAATGCGCAGGATGCTGGCGAGCATCTTCGACTTGGGTTGACGCATCTTCGCGGGCGTCGAGCAGCGGAAGAGCATCGACACTTCCTGATTGAGGTAGAGCAGATCCTTGACAAACCTTAGCAGACGCACGTCACAACCCATTGACTGAAGGTGCTGCTCGTGGACGATCAGAATGCGGTTTCGCGGCAGCTCACCCTGCTCCTCTGCGCACTGCTTGTTCGTGGACGCGTTACCACTGGAATCAATGCTGCTGCCGCCATCATCGACGCTGACACCGCGCATGTTCCGCAACAGCGCCTCAATCATGGACTGCGTTGCTGGAGAGGCTCCGACGACGGTCTCAGGTTCGGCATGCATCGATGCACCGATTTGAACGACGCGTCCCCTCGATCCCAGCAGAGCTATCTGCAAGCCAAGGAGCAGGACCGACAACAAGCAGACCGACTGCCGTACTCGCTGCATTTTATTGGACGTGCCCGTCGTCGCCGTCGCCCGCTCCAGGGTCGCAAAATGACCATGATTTCAGTCTGTTTCAGCATGCATTCATTATGAATAGAAGAACTTGAAAGTTCCGGTCACAACTTCAGGGACGCGGAGCACTGATTGCCGGATGTACGCCGCGGGTATAGGGCGGGTTGTTTGTTGTTCCGGCGTCGGTTCGGTTTTTCTGTATTATGTAAACTTGACTATGACTACAAACAAACATGAACACCAGCACTTGTATCCGGATACTGCGGAAGTCAGTACTGAGACTTGCACTTGAGATCTGTCACCAACGGGCAAAGCCTCGATTCCCAGGTCTCGGAGTCCTCGGACGAGCTCATGCCGAGAGAATCATCAATGAGCTCGATGAGTACCATCCTCTCGAGAGTGCTGCTTGGGCAATAAAAGTTCGACTGGGCCGCACAGGCAGCGCGGGCTTCGACTGAGAGATCCCGAATCTGCAGACGATGGCGCTGCAGCAGCGTATCAAATGTAGTCCACGTCTCCTCTGATCGGCGCTCAGAAGCTACGAGGGCCCTGCATCGACGTGCACCTGGGGACACATTGCTAGGTGCCATTGCTGCGGCGATGGTTGCCACGAGGGCAGGCAGCGCCGATGGGTCGTACACGACATCAGCCGCCAGCACAAGGTCAAAGCCCGATACACTTGGTGAGGCGGCCCCACGCCAACCCTCATGGCCGATGCCGTCGAGGGCATCGCTGCTGCCGTCGCTGTCTCTTCCGCCACCTCTGAAGGCAGCACCATAAGAGGCACGGCGCATGCACTCTGCCTCGTTCCAATCCAATTGCCGCACTCGAACTTTATGCGCGACTCCATCATTCTGCCGCGAGACGTTCCGTTGCAAGTTGTCCAGAGTCTCTATCACAAAATCCGTCATAGTGATACCGGCAATGGGTGTGCATCTCGCGAGTGCTAGACCGAGCATGCCAACGCCGGAGCCCAGCTCAAGAATGTGCACCCCATCGAGCTCGACCGCGGCGGCCGGTCGCAGCAGCCACGATGCCAGGAGCAGTGAGGCAGGCCACACCATGCCGCCCGTTTCGCTACCGCCGCCAATGTGGTTGACGACGGAAACGGTGAGGAGTTCCTCAAGGCCTGGAAGTTTGAACGAGAGATCTGCAGTTGACGCCTCGCTTTCACTTTCGGCAAGACTATCGATATAGGCGGCCAATAGATCCTCGTGCACCTCGGTGTGCTTGCCCAATGCATGCATCAGCATCTTGAGAACTCGGCGTCTGTAGCGGCCACCCACCGCGGGCGCTGCCAGCCCTGCACGAATCAGCTCACCCTGGGCCTCGAGGGACATCCAGTCTGGAATGGCCATGGTCGCCGCTAGCACATCGTCCAAGGGAGCACGCTGCAGGTAAAGAGCGGCTGCATGCTGCGCAGGCGATGAGGCCATTGTGCTGTCACCCTATGAATGTGAATGAACGTGGAAAGTTTAGGGGCCCACAATCGAACAAAGTGTACAACACGCGGGCTGAGCAGACTGCTCTACGTTGACTGCGCTGTGGACGGTGGACCCTCGCAAAGGGCTCGGTTAGCACGACAGTGGTGCACTTCTGCCCCTGCACGCGAGCGATCCGCCTCTCGTCACAGCTTCTTCTGGCCGTCGTTCGCGGGCTTGTCTGGTGACTCGGACAGTGGCTCCGGCCCTAGGTAGACGCGCTCTTCATACGGAGGGTTCCAGCCGTCGTAAGTGATCTTCATGATTGTATGCAGCGGGATCTCGATCTTGGGGGCCGAGCTGCGTGGCTTGGCCATCAGGTAGGCGTACAGCACACGCAGCACGGCCTGGTGTGAGACGATGAGCACAGGCTCCCGATAGGACTCCATCTCGTGCACGAGCGGGTCCAGGCGGGCGAGGATGTCAAAGTACGACTCCCCTCGAGGGTACCTGTACCCAATCTTATCCATGGAGCGCAGAGAGGCCTCCTCCGGCATGAGCCGCTCGATATCCTCGTAGCTCATCCCCTCGTACTCGCCCGCGAAGATCTCGTCGAGATTACGGTAGACGCGCGGCGACATCTGCTCCCAAAGCTCCTCACTGTGCAAGACGCCGTCCAGCTCGGAAGGCTCTGTAGGGGGCTCGGAAGAAGCAGGCCCACTCTCGCTGTGCTCGAGCTTGAGGGCCGGCGGATCGGCCAGAGTTGCCTCGGACGGCATCCTGGACGGCAGCGGCGATGGAGGCGTGGGCATCTTGCCCAAGCCACGAGAAGCGTCCGCTGCGAGCGTCGCTGCGAGCGTGGCCGGGTGCGTGGGCATGATCCCGAAGCTGACAACTCCGTCCGCTGTGGGCGAGGATGGGTGGCCCCGCCATCCGTCGGCGAGAACTAGGCTAGAACTGGAGTGTATCTCGTTGCCGTAGGCATCGAAAAGCTCGCGGCACGGGATGAGCGGGTGCGGGATGTGCTCTGCCGTCAGAATGGTGCGCTGCAGCGACGACGTCCACAACCGTGACTTGATAGGCCGGCCATCGGGCGTCCTGCAGATGTTGTCGGGCACCCACTTGCCCAGCCGACGAGCGTACTCCTCGCCGGCTGTGGAGAGCGGCGGGTTCCCGCCAATCTTGCCCATCACATTGTACTCGGATTGGCCGTGGCGCGACAGGTAGATGACGTGCGGCGTCGTGTGCACCGTCGTGAGGAACTGCGCGATGCGCATGCGCAGGTAGCCGTGCATGCGGTTGGTAATAACCTTGCCGCCGTAGTTGTACAGCTTGATGTACGAAAGGTCGTCTTCCGAGCCGTCGTCCTGCAACGTCACGTACATGCGCGCGTAGTGCTTCACCTTGATGTGGTGTTCGCGCATGGCCGCTGCCGAGGTCTCACCCAGGCCCTGGGCGCGCCGCTTGGCCCGGATGTTGGCCTCGATCAGATGCGGCTGGTTGACGATGACCTCGATGAAGATGAGTTTGGCGCCCATCACCCGATCCTGCGCGAGTGTGGTCGCGAGCCACTGGCGCCGCTCCTTGGATGTACCGGACCACTTCTCCTTGAATGTCGCGTTCGCGTCCGTGGACATCATGATGGCGACCTTGCCCGAGTCGACATTCTTGCGGCGGCGGTCTGCCTCATCGATGAGGTACTGGTGAGACAGGGGAGTCTCGGTGGGGTCTTCGGATACGCTGGCAGACCCGATGCGGCTGGGCACATCCATGTTGTTCGAGGCTGCTTCGTTACGCTTCTCCATGAACTTGCGCACATCATCCAGCAGCGTCTCGGCATTCTCGTCGCAGCCGCTCGGACCAACGGCATAGTCGGCGATGTTGAAGACTCGCACGTCCGCACCGTGAAAGAAAGATAAATACAATTGAAGGCGTCGAGCTATATATGGCTTACCGCGCTCGGGTAGGCCGATGATGCACAGGACGTGGCGAACACCAAGTGTGCCGGCATTGGCAGCAATGGGTGGCGGCACCGCTGTAGGCTGTGGATTGTAGTCAGTCGCAGTGAGCAAGTGCTCCTGAGACTTGACGTATGGGCCACTGTCGGGGTCGCTGTTGCGTCGTGGAGCGCTCCCTCCCTGCACGCTGCTACTTGCACTCATCATCTGTACGCTCTTCCGCGGCCGCCTCTGTGCTCTTCATGGAAACACAAAATTCATACTTTTTCCCTCGTTCAGCACGAAAAAAACCACCCCTCACACCCTCACACACCCTCCAGGGCCCCTGACAGAAACTCTCGCTGTGCCCTTTTTGAGCCCTTTTCAGCAATCTCTTCCCCCCGACATCATCATTTGTGACGAGTTTTTATGAAAGTTTTTCCGCGCGACGCGCGCCATGAAACACAACCCAAAACAGGATTGGGAACCAGGCGCCAGGGCGAGAGAGTTGCAATATGTTTTTCCGCGCGTTGCGGACCATGAAACACAACCCAAAACAGGATTAGGAGCCAAGGCGCCAGGGCGAGGTGTGCGAGAGAGATGCTTCCCCCGCGTACAAGCGCCCCACACCGCTCCGACATCGGCAATGGGCTCGCGCTCTTTCTGCTTCTGCTACGCACGTGGACCGCAGAAGCGGCATGCGCCAGGGACCTATCCAGCTATACATTCGGTGCCAGCAACAACGGCTTCAACACCGCAGCTTCAAGGACCGGACAGATAAACTTATATCAGGCTGCGGCGAATCGCCTCACCATCAACAGATCTTCGTGGGCCTCAGCAGCGGACGCGCAGAACGTCTTGACCTCCACGGCCAACGCCGTTCGCGTCATGGCCGTGACAAACGACGGAAGTTGCACCATCTTCGGGTCTGGAGCACCAACGTCGTTCGGTGGCCCCATTCAACACTCTTCCTATCCCGCATTCGTGGACTTGCGCACCAGCAGCCAGAGCGTGCTGCCAACTGGCCAGTACCAGATCTGTGCGGCGCTCGCGTGCAACTCCTCTCTTATCACAAACAACGACTACGTGCTGGTGACGACGTCCGCTGTGATTGTCTGGAGCGAGGGGCCGCCGCCGCCGAGTCCGCCGCCGCCGAACCGGCCGCCGCCGCGTCTGCCGCCACCGCTGCCAAGTCCGCGATTTCCACCAGCGCCGGCGTCTCCGCGCGAAGCCACGGCCACTGACCGATGCCTCGTGTACAGCGGCGGCAACAGGACCGCTGCTGAAGACGAGGAGGGCGGCTGCCTGAAGGTCGGATTGGTGGTCCTTCTCGTTGTCCTCGGGCTGGCTCTGATCTGCCTGTGCTGCTGCTGCTACTGCGTGAACCGCTTTCTCCACCGCAACCGGTATGGGCCACGCGTCATAGCCACCTCACTGTTCATCTTCGCGCCTTGCTTGGACACGCTGCCCCGCAACGACCCATTGCCAGCCGACGCGTCCGCCTTGGAGAAGATCAGGACGTCCAAGGCGATGATCGCACTCAGGAGCCTGTGCTTCTTTAGCCCAATCCTGCTCGCCGGCGTCGGGCTCTATCTGCTGTACGATTGGACGCAAAAGGGCTTCGAAGGCCTCAGTCCGTCGCCACCGCCACGGCCGCCGTCCTCACCTTAGGAAGCTTAGAAGCTTACAAGTACATGTAAGTTCCGGCGATCGTACTCGTAGAAGTCTCTCGCTCTGTAATGTTATGTGATCCTGTCTACGGGTCTGTATGCGCGTCCGCCATCCGTAGGTGAAAGGTTGAACCATGCTTATTGTGTTATCCGTATGTTGAATGCTCAGTTGAATGCGTGACGGGGGGGGGGGGAGAGGTGATGATGAAGTTTCATCAGAGCTCCAACCTAACATGGCTGCGGGGCTTTGCTTTCTGATGACAGTGGCCTTGCGCGCTCCACTTGAGCGAGCGCCACCACGCCTAACGTCGTCGCCATATACGGCAGTTCTGGTTGTACCTACAGGCATCGGTGCCGCCATAGGCGGATTCGCGGGCGACGCACTGCCTGTGGCACGTGCTTTTACAGGCGTGGCAGACCGGGTAATCACCCATCCCAATGTGATGAACGGCGCGATGCTCTACTGGCCCCACCCTGCGCTGCAGTATGTCGAGGGATATGCCCTCGACGAGTTCGCCGCCGGTCGGTGGGGGCTGAGGCCTGTGACTTCCCAGCGCGTGGGGCTCCTGCTTGACGCTGCCATCGAGCCCGAGTTGCGCTTGCGCCACTTGCAGGCCGCTGATGCTACGCGCGCGACCCTCGGCGTCAACGTTGCAGCGTACGCGACAACAGCGGCGCCCCTTGAGGTGGAGCTTCGACTCTCTGCGGCGGGCGCAAGCTGGGGCACGCTCGGCCGCCCCGATTTGCTCCTCGAGGCCGCACGGCGTCTTCGGGATGCAGGCTGCACGGCGATTGCGGTGGTCACGCGCATGCCCGACGATGAGGACGAGGAGATGCTGGCCGAGTACCGTGCTGGCAGCGGTGTCGACTCTGTGGGCGGCGTCGAGGCCGTCATCTCGCACCTGATCACAAAGGAGCTGCAGCTGCCATGTGCGCATGCACCGGCCCTCGGGCCGATCGATCTGGAGCCGGAGCTCTCGCCGCGCACGTGCGCCGAGGAGCTGGGGCACACGTTCCTCCCGTGCGTGCTCGTGAACCTTGCTCGCGCGCCCGCGCTGCTCGATGGGTCCGAGCGGCCGTTGCCAGGCGACCTGTGGAGCGACGACATCGATGCCATCGTCGTGCCTGCTGGCGCGTGCGGAGGGGCCGCGGTGATGGCGCGGCTCGGTACGCGCTCGCTGGTCGTCGCTGTCGAGGAAAATACGTGCGCGCTCGATGTCTCGGCGGCCGCGCTCCGCGCCTCTGGCGTGGTAGTCGTTAATAACTACATGGAAGCGCTCGGCCTCCTCGCTGCGCACAAAGCGGGCGTCAACCCGGCATGCCTGACCACCGACGTGGCGTCTATCCGAGAGCTTTCGGTGGACGATGTGGCTGAGGATGCTCATCAGGAGGCATTGCCTTTGGCGGCAGTCGGTGCCACGGTCGGCGCCGCCGTGCCACAGGAGGTCTGAGAGATTCGCTTCGCGGGAACGGCGGCGAGGAGGTGGCAGGTGGGGGAGGCTGGGGGGAGGCATGAGATCGGTGGGGTTACTTTATTAATATCGAGACGCTGTTGAGACGTTTCCGGGCTGTGCAAGGCATGGCGCCCGCGTAGCCGCGTTTACCGGCGTGTACTACGCCCAGCCTTGGCCCAGAGCCCCCCTCGGCCGGCACGCTCTACGCTACTTACCACGCGGTGACGGTCGGGAGGGGGCCGCGGGGTCCGGTCCGGTGTGGGCGCCCGGGTGGCTGGACACCGCACACGGCACCACACCCGCAGCGAGAAGTCGTACTTCGTTGGTACTAGCGTCTCGACGTATGACACACTCAGAACTCACGTCAAGGGTCGGGTAGAAACGTACGATGTCAAATGTGCCGTGCAATATTGGCCACGCGGCCCTCTCTCTCTCTCTCTCCCTTCTCTCTCCCCTCTCACAGTAGCGACGCCCACGGCGCAGGCCGCGGCAGCTGCTCGCCCTCGGAGAGGAACAAGGGCGTTCCCGAGGCGCGGGCAGCCCTGGCGATCTGCCTCAAGGCCTGCAAGGGTGGGGCATCCGGCGCGGGATCAATGACAGCCCCATCAACGGCGCGAAGCCCGAGGTCGCGCCCGACGGCCGCCGCCACTTGGCGGCCCGTCACGACGCTCTTCTCGGTCGACCACGACGCGTGGCCGCTCCGGTCGACCCAATCGCCGCAGCAGTACACGCCAGAGCCCAGCCTCACCCCTGGCGAAAGCGCGGCTGAGCCCACCGCAAAGTGCGACACGGCGTTCCGGGCTCGCACGACCGCGACATCGACGAGGAGTGACGGGTCGAGCACCGATGGATCGAGCTGCATCGCGGCGGCCGCCGCCCTCAGTGCGAGGGCGCCGAGGGCCTCGTCTGACTCGATCGCGGCGAGCGCATCCGCACGGTAAAAGTCAACCTCCATCACCGCCAGCTCGCCGTCCGCATGCTCGTTGTGCAGCCGCTGCAGGTCGTACACGCAGAACCCCGTCTCCACGAGCTCGCTCATGCCGCCAACGTGTGGACCGACGACGAGCACCGGGCTGTCGGCCATGGCGCGCGCGACCGCCGGTGGCAGCAAGGTGGAGTCACAGATGCCGCCCGAGAGCTGACGCGTCCGCTCCGCAGCGGGCTGCAAGAAGAGGCGAACCGCCACGCATGTGACGCCGCGCAGACCTCTAAACTTGCGCGCCGCCGGCAACGAGCCCAAGACGGGCGACACGTCGGCGAGGCGGCCGGCGGACACGGCCCCCACAGCAAGCACCACCGCGTCGGCGAGGAGAAGCTCGGAGCTGCCCTCCACGCGCACGACCAGGCGCCCCGATGGAGGAGTGGCGTAAGGGGTGGCGTAAGGGGTGGCGGCGGCCTCCTCGCCATCGCGAGTGATCGTGCTTACGCGGGCGCTGTTCTGCACGGTGACGCCCCGTGCAAGTAGCTTCTTTCGCCACGGCGCAAAGATCTTCTCCGCGATGCTGCCACGACACCAGCGCACATCAAAGGCACCGCGTGACTGTAATGCAAACACATGGAAGCACGAGAGCGCCGCCGCCGCCGAGAGATCATACCCGGGGCCCATAGGCAGCACGTGCAGCAGCGGCGCGACGAGCTCCTCGTACAGCGCGTTGGTGACGCCGCCATACTTCTTGAAGAGCGTCTCCGCGCTCAGCTGATCGTAGCGTGCCCATGAGGCAGCATCGGACTGATCAAAGTCTGCCCACGCGGCGGCCAGTCCGACCGCGGATGCGCGGTCCAGTGGTGTCAGCCGCGTGGACGCAAAGTTGGCGAGTAGCGCCGTGTCGAGAGGCGGAGGCAGCAGGTCGAGCAGCCGTGCAGGAGGAGCCGCCGCAGCTACGAGCTGCTGAAAGCCGGCGAGTGGCGAGAAGCGAAGCAGCTCGAGCAGAGCCTTCGGCGAAGGCACCGCGCCCGCGGTGCCGGCGTCATCGTCGGTCGCCAGAACAGGCGCGGTGGCCACCTTGCCCGCCTTGCTCACGAGCGCCGAAGGCGTGAAGGGCGTCAACACTTCATCAGCTTGGATGCCGAGCGACTCAAGGACGCGAAACGTATTCTTGTACTCGCGCCAGAAGCCGTGGATTCCAGCTTCAATGGGTCGCCCACCAGGCGTCCTCCAACCACCAGCTAGCCCACCCACAGCCGATGATGCATCTAGCAAGGTCACGTGGCAGCTGGTGTCTGCGGACAGTGCATCCGCAGCTGAATACCCAGCCCAGCCGCCGCCAATGACTACGATCTCTTTGGGCAGAGTGAGACGAAGTGGCGGATGCCGAGCGGCTGGAAGCGACCAAGCGATCGATAAAAGCGGCACGTGCATGAGGAGAACCCACGCTCGCGAGCGGGTCGAGGGGTCGAGAGGGACCCTTTCTCCATGGCGCTGACTCTTTTTTACGTGAACGAAAAAGCGAGCGGTCCCTCTTAAAAATGAATACTTCGGGGGCCGCACGAAAGCCTTCCTAGGAGGAACATGGCACCGGGATTAATCGCCAGGATCCCTTGATTCATAGGAAAACGAAATCTTGTCGTAGCTACGGTGTTAGTAACGCATCAGAGACACTTTCGCGCCTGGGGGGGCGACTCCAATCCGTCACCCGCGCCCACCCCGCGACCGCGGTGCACTGCGCACTCTCCCCGCGCGCGCCGGTCTGCGCGCGGTCAGGCTGTGTCCAAGCGCGCGCGCGCGCGCGCCGCGCGCGACTGCTCCTTCACTGGGGCTCTGCGAGTCGCCTCGCTCTCGGCTGTGAGACGAAACACTTGCAGACCCATTCGCCTCGCGAGTACACAGCCCGCCGCCGGGTCCGCTGGTCCGCTGGTCCGCTCAGGGCTCAACTTTGGATCCGGTCCTCCTTAAAGCGCGCCTGGAGATCGTCCACATCCTGCGAGCGCTCCCACACGAGACTCGCAACCGTCACATGAGACCTGCGGCAGAGCAAACGTTGCGAGACTCCGCAAGCGCACCAAGTCGTCGTAATCGCCTCGGTCGAGCAAATCATCCATGATCGACACCAGCTCGAGGTCGAAGATCAGTGGCTCGCCTGCGGTCACCGCATCGAAGAGCTTGCTGCGCGCTCCGGCACCGGGCGGCATCGGGCCCTTATCGGCTGTGTACCCTAACGCTGGAGGCAATACCACTCGTCGGCGGCCGCCGACGCGCATGGTGTGCAGCGCCTCCTCAATGCCCTGGCACGTGAACCCATTTCCATGCTTCACGAGATATGCAGAGCGGCGATCGTACGACGAGTCGAAGCTGACGAGCGTCCTCTTCTGCGTGTTCGGCGCGTATCCAACGTAGTGAAACCGCAGCAATTGGCCGAACCGCGGCGTGGACCCACTGCCCTCCTTGAAGTCCATGTACAATAGGCCACTCCGTGTACGCACGCCCTCGCTGATGGGGCCGGATGCAGCGCTCGTGGGATTTGGCAGCGCAATAGCAGCCATACCTCCTAACGTGAGCCAAACACGCCGAGTGCACAGTGCGGGTGGTTGCGGCAGCAGCGCAGCCACGATCGCCGCCATCGTCGCGATCATGAAAACCGCGGCGCGTTACTTGTATCTCGAGATCACCGCGAAGCCCCCAGGGTTGCACAGGCCTTCCGAGCAGTGTGAACGAATTATAAACATTGGCTGTGAACTGACATGGCCTGGCTGTTAATTGTACTGTAATATGATCGATCCTGGTAAGCGGTATCCCCCGCATTTCAATAACCGGCATACATTGTACGGCATTCGAACGCGCGTGAGCGAGAAGGCCTCCACCGCCCACGCGGCCCCGCACGCTTTGGATGATTATTCATTATAACAAAAATACCAAATAACACGCTCGTCTCTCGTTAAGCCAAACATCTATGTAGATGGTACCAGATCCTAATCGTACGTGGTGCTCCCGAATTCGAGTGACATCGACCCCAATCCCCATGCATGCCGGTGTGTCAGAGACGTGGTGGCATCCACGAGCCTCCGCAGAAGCCTCGGACAGGCGAGTGGGCGGGCACGTATTCGAGCGGCATCGCGTGCAGCTCGCTGAGCAGGTCAAGCAACCGGCGCGCCTCGGCGTAGATCTCATCGCCTACCGGCACCGCACGCAGCAGCGGCGTGAGCAGGTGCGCGTAGAGGTTGAGTTCGTACGCGAACGAAAAGTTGAGCGGCTTCCACTCGTTGAGCACGGCGGCGCCCACGGCGGTCAAGTCGATATGCTCCGAGGCACGCTCGCGCTCGACGGGCCGGAGGCGCCCCCACGCGCGCAGCGCACCCACGGCGCTCCCGCCCGAGGCGCGCGCCATAGCGAGCATGCGCAGGAGTAGGAAGCCGCCGCCACCGACACAAGCATGCTCGTCGAGGACGACGGAGCAGAGCGGGAGCGCCTGCACACGGAAGTGCGGCTTGGGCAGATCATCGAGCACACCCGCCCCCGGCACGCCCGTCCCCTCGGGGGTCGCGGCCTGCGCGAGCTCCTCCTGCAACCGCTCGCCGTACAGCATCACGTACCCACCTGCGGGCAGCTCGATCGTGGTCGCATCCTCGCCCAGGCTGCCGCCGCCCAGGCTGCCGCCGCCCGATGCGCCGCCCTCCTCGTGCTGCCGAGCGCGCGGCAGCACCACGCGCCCGCTCCCGAAGAGTGTAGCGAGGTCGGTGCGCAGGTCGGCGACGCGTAGGCCGCCCGCGGGCTTGGCCCAGTGCGCGGCGTCGATGCACACGCCACGCAGCTCGCGCACGCGCAGCTGCAGCTCAAGCGCATGGGCGAGCCACTCGAGGCCGCCGTACGGAGGCACCGAGATGAGCAGCAGCCGCGGCCGATGGGAAAAGACGCGTTCGGCGAAGCCACTCAGCCGGCGCGCCAGATGCGCCTCGGCAAGCTCAATGTGACGCTTGCATGCGCGCTCGCCCGCGTCGACGAGCTCGTTGAGCTTGGCAGCGCTCGTCGCCTGCAACAGGCGCGACTGGTCGTCGATCTCCCCAATGGCGATGAGCAGCGCGCGCTGCTCGAGGGCACCGAAGGGGAGCAGCGTGAGCGAAGGGGGCGCAAAGTGGATGAAGAGACCTCTCGAGGCGACCGGGTGCACGTCGAGGTGCGAGCCACGCAGGTCAGAAGTATACGGGAGAGCGAAGGCGGTGTACGAGCCATGCGCAAGCAGCAGCTGATCCTCCGCTACGTCGCACACAAGCGCAGGCGCCGCCGACGTGCGAGCCCATATGCTCAGCCAGCTGCAGCCCCGCCCTGTGGAAACTTGCCTGCGCCTCGGGGCCGAGCAGGACGCGCGTGCGTGTGTGGATCTCAGTGCTGATCACCTCGCCGAGCGCGGTGCGCAGCTCGGTCGCGAGATTGCGCAGCTCACTCTCGCGCTGGGGCGGCGGCCAGAGCGAGAGGTAGAAGCCATTGGCGGTCACCGCTTTGAGCGCGAGCACGCCAAGCCGGTTGGGCGCCGCCGTGGGCGCGCTCGCGCCCCGCACCTTTGCGGCCGCCACAGCGAGGGCAAGCAGCAGGGTGCGACGGCACACCTCGATGCCCCAAGGCGAGGCAATTGGGATGGGCTCGATCCTGAGCTCCCATAAGGCCTTGACTGGCCCTGTGGAGGACCCTGTGGAGGAGCCCTCGGTGAGCTCAGCAAAGGTACGCGAGAGGGGCATCGGCACATGCTCAACGAAGGCGGCCGCCACCTCGCTCGGATTGTACTTGACCTTCTTGGCCTCCGCCTCCGTGCGCCGCTTGGTTTGCTCCCATCGGAGGACTTGCTGCACCGTGAGCGACAGACGCACGTCGATGCGCGTGTCGCAGCCGGGCAGGTAGACTCGCACCTTGATCTCGGGCGCCGCTGGCGTCGGCGCCTGCGCGGCCTCGCCCGATGCCCAGGACGACGCCTCGCCCGATGCCCACCTCTCGGCGGCCGCTGCGGGCAACGCTCCCGTCGGCACCGCGGCACTCGCGTGCACACGAGCCGAGTCGTCCTCGTAGAGAGGCCTCTCATTCACATTCACATTCACACGAGCCGAGTCGTCCTCGTAGAGAGGCCTCTCAGACTCACGCCAACGCTTGCGCGGGTTGCGCTCTTGCTCGCCCTCGTCGTCTTCATCGAACGGCTCAACGTGCTCGACGGGGGAGGCAGGCACAAGTGAGCCCACTGCCTGGCCGGCCGGGCCCTCGCCACTGGCACCGCTTTCACGAATCTGGCCCTCCTCGTCTGATTGCATCTGATTGCATCTGATCGAATCTGATTGCACCTGGCCCTCCTCGTCTGATTGCATCTGATTGCATCTGATTGCATCAGATTGCATCTGGCCCTCCTCGTCTGATTGCCATCTGACCCTCCTCGTCTGATTGCATCTGATTGCATCCGATTGCATCTGGCCCTCCTCGTCCTCGCGCCGAAAATCCCCACCGAGGCCAAGAAGTGCGCCGCTCTCACGATCGACACCACTGTCTACGCCCACGCTGGCGGCTGCGTCGGCCAGCATCGCGCCGTCATGGGGGCGCGACTCCCCTGCATTGCTTGCACGGACGGCAAGACCGGCAAGACCGTCATGGGGGCGCGATTCCCCTGCAAGCATGCAGGCAAGACTGCTGTTGATGCCTGCCTCGACTCCCGCTGCATAGCGCTCTATTGGGCGCTCGGCATAGCGCTCTATCGGGCGCTCCATCGGGCGCTCGGCATGGCGCTCTATCGGGCGCTCGGCCCGCCGGTAGCCGAAGCTTCCACCGCCCCTGGACGGCGGACCCAGATCGAGCTCGCGGTGTCGATCGCTTGGCGGTGGCCGATCATAGTAGCTGGGAGCATCGAGCTCGCGGTGTCGATCGCATGGCGGTGGCCGATCGTAGTAGCTGGGAGCATCGAGCTCGCGGTGTCGATCGCTTGGCGGTGGCCGATCGTAGTAGCTGGACGGACCGAGCTCGCGGTGTCGATCGCTTGGGGGTGGCCGATCGTAGTAGCTGGGAGCATCGAGCTCGCGGTCTGCGCGGCGGTCGCCAGTCGGTGGCCGATCGTAGTAGCTGGGAGGTGGCCAGTCGTACGAAGGGTCGCGCTCACGAGTGCCGCGGCCGCCATCGAGAGCAGAGCTGCCGGAGCTGCCTCCTGTAGTGGTAACGAGAGAGGAGAGGGAAGCGCAAGCTAAGGAGGCATAGCGAGTTGCAGAGCGTGGAGCAAGGGGACACGAGGAAGGAAAGTGAAGAGCAAAGGGCCACCTCGTGAGTCGCGTGGGCGCAAAGTTGACGATTCGACGGCGGTGACAGAACCATATCCCGCTGGTTTATCGGTGAGAAAGACGCGTGGCGCCTTCCGCTTGTTGTCTGTAAACTCGAACTCAAACTCCACCCGAGCGCCAGCTACACAGAGTTGGAAGTCCCCTGAGAAGGCAAGAACGAAGCAAAGTCGAAGTTAAACAGCCCGCACGGGCCGTCGCCTAACGCTGAACCCAGCCGTCCGTAAGGTGAAGCGAGGTCCGGGAAAGGGCCAAGGGGAATGAGCATCATGTCAAACCTGGATCAGCAAGCGAGTGGCGGTGAAAGAAGACGTCACCAGAGCTGTCGTCAGGCAGGATAAACCCATAGCCCTTGTCGGCGCTGAAGAACTTGATGCTCCCCGTGACAAGCGACATTGGCGGAAAGTTTGCTTAGCTCCTCAAACCAAGCAGTCGAAGCCGTCGACATGAAATCGGTCCCGCAGAACGCCAGGGAGCGCCACGTGTTCAACGAGACACACCACTCACGCTCTCCTTCACAAGTGCAATGGACACTGCATTGCCCTACGCCAAACAGGTTGTAGTGGGGAATTTGAGGTCACCAATCCATATCGGCGAAGTACATGTATCGGCGATCCTCATCATGTTGTTCTCCTGCCTCGGCGTTTCGTCGCTCTCGCTGCTGCCGCAGCGCTCGCTGCTTCGCATGGCTATCGCGTGCACCTCCTCTGCCGGCGAGAGCAGCTTGCAGCTGACTCCCTTTTGGCGGCAGCGGCTTGCCGAGCTGACAAAGCCAGCAGCGATAGCGCTCGTGCCATACCTTTCGACGGAAAACGCCCTGTGCTTCGAGAACAAAGTCGCGCGGACGAGCGGTACGCTCGTTGAGTTCGCCGTTCTCGAGAAGGAAAAGCGGCCTGATCAGCTGCTCCTCATTCGTGTGGGTGAGTTCTACGAGGCGTTCGGGTTCGATGCGCTCATGCTTGTGCAGTGGGCGGGGCTCAACCCTATGGGCAGCAAATGCCGTGCCGGATGTCCCGTCCAGAACGTGCAGGCGACGCTCGATGCGCTCACTTCCGCGGGCCTCACAGTCGCGGTCTACGAGGAGGTCGCGCCTGCCGGCACAGGCGAGGGGCGCTTCCGCAAGCTGAAGCAGCGCGTACTTGCACAAGTAGTCTCGCCCGCCTCGCCCGTGTATCACTACGAGGCGTGCCTCTCGCCCTACCAGATCGACTACGCCGAACCGCCGCCCTTTGCGGGCGTCAGCGCCACCGCGAGCGGCTACATGGTCGTGCTCGTGCATCTCGACTCGCGTGCGTGGCGGCTGTACCAGCGGCTCTCGCCCGCGGCGCTGCACGCGCTGCTGTCGGCACGTCCACACGCGCCGCCGCTCCTCATCAACGACCTCGGGGACATCTCACTCCCGCGCGCGCTCGCGCACCTGGAGAAGCGTGCGCTCAACGTGCCAAGCCCTGGCGCTTTCCCACAGGCGATGATCGACTTCGTCGCGGAGGAAGCGCAGGTGGACGGTCGCTCCTTTCGGCAACTGCCCTCCCGGGGCGAGGGTCTTGACGCGCCGCCCACACCGTTATTCATGTCGACCGCCACGCAGATTGGGCTGCTGCCCGCGCCGGGCGTACCCGACCTGATGCGCTCCGTGCTGCCGCCGGACGCTCCTGCGGCGTGCGTGCATCTGCTCCGGCGCTGGCTGCTGCTCCCGCCGCGACCGTCGGTGGCGGACGCGATGCACGACGCGTGCGCGGAACTCGTGGCGCTATCGACCGCCCTGCCGAGGGCGCGCCCCGTGCCGATAGGCAAGCTCGTCTCGCTGCTCCTCGCGCGACAAGCGAACGCGCCGCTCTTCCTCGAGCTGCGGCAGGTGCTCGCGGCAGTGCACGCGGCGCTACGCTCGCCGGAGCTCGCGCGTTTGAACAAGGCGCTCCTCGCGCTCGTCGCCGAGGAGTCGGGCCTGCGACTCTCCCCATCGCACCTCGCCGAGAGCGCGCACCGCGCGCACGAGAACATCACGGGTCTTGTGGCCGACAGCGCGGCCACCTCCGCCGACGAGCCGTGCACGGACGCGCACGGCCTCATCCCGGAGGGCTTCTTCAAGCGTAATGAGGGTACTTTCCGTAAGCTCATTCGGCGGGAGAGGGTGGCCGGCGAGTACGCGGCCCTCGAGGCCGCTGCACGCGAGCTTTGTGACGGCGTCGCCGAAGATGTGCGTGCCACAGGGCAGATCGTCGTGCACGACACCATCAACAACGCAATCTACCTGCGCAGAGGCACAGGCAAGCTCTACGTGCGCAGGAGCGCGGCCGCGGCGGCCGCCTACGGCGATAGCGGCGATGGCGAAGGCGACGATCTTGGAGGCGGCGATGGGGTCCGGGGCCCAGGCTCACCACCCACGCCAGCGCACCTCGAGCCCGCCCGCGATCGCAACAAGCGCGTGCTTGCCAACCGGTACTTGAGCGTACGGATGCGCGAGGCCACGGTGCGCTACCTCGAGGCTTGCGACTGTGCCGAGCGCGCCGTCAAGGAGCATCTGCAGCGGCTGTGCGACGAGCTGGCGCCCGCTATGCCCACGCTCGTGACAGCCGCACACTGGGTGCTGCTCTCGACCACGCTGGCCGCACACGTCGGATATGCCCTCGAGCAGCGATGGGCGCTGCCTTTGCTCAAGACGGCGTCCGACGCGGACCGCATGCTCGAGCTCGAGGGGGTGTGGCCATACT
Source organism: Chrysochromulina tobinii (assembly GCA_001275005.1). NCBI lineage: Eukaryota > Haptophyta > Prymnesiales > Chrysochromulinaceae > Chrysochromulina > Chrysochromulina tobinii. The sequence goes on along the minus strand of JWZX01003217.1, from coordinate 34,002 downwards.
GGCTCCCGCAGCACGCAGCCACGCCAAACACCCTCGCATGGGACGGTCTGTGGCTGCTTACTGCGCCCAACATGGCGGGCAAGTCGTCGCTGATGCGCTCGATGCTCGTCGCGGCGCTCCTCGCCAACAGCGGTCTGCTGGCTCCCGTGCGTTCAGCGACGGTGCCGCGCTACGACGCCTTCTTCCTTCGTACAACGTCCTTCGACGCGCCCGCCGAGGGCAAGTCGGCGTTTGCGCAAGAGATGGATGACCTGCAGCTGATGACAAGGGAGGGGACGCGTCGATCCCTTCTCATGCTCGACGAGATCGGACGGGGCACCTCGACGAACGAGGGCACTGCCCTCTCCGCAGCGCTGCTCGAGTGGCTCGACCGGCACCAGATGAGCGCCGTCTTCGCGACGCATCTGCATGAGCTCGAGTCACTGCTCGCGCGCCTGCCGACCTTGCCCTCGCTCCGCTGGATGTGCCTGCCGGTAGCCGAGGCCGCCGCCGATGGCCGTATCGCCATGAGCTTCACCCTTTCCGAGGGCATGAGCCGCAACTCGCTCGCGCTCCACGTTGCGCGCGGCGCTGGGCTGCCCGCCGACCTGGTCGAGCGCGCCGAGGCTCTGCTGGCAGGCATGAGCAAAGCCCGTGCCGAGGAGGAGGGCGGCGAGGTGGAAGGCGGCGAGGAGGAGGAGGAGGAGGAGGGTGAGGGCAGCACTGGCACAGCAGCGGAGGAGTGGGCGGCGACCATTCTCGACGTCGAAGCGGCCGCAAAGGCAGACGAGCAGAGAAAGAGTCAGCTGTGCGCGGCAGGTGAGGTACTACGCGCGCTCAGTGGCAGCGACCACCTCGTTCAGGTTCACGCCGACTGGCAACCGCCGCCACGGTTGAATGGGCGCTCTTGCGTGTACGTGCTCCAGCTCGGTGCCAAGGAGGGCGCCCAGGTGAGCGGCAGCGCCGTCGCACCCGCGCTGTACGTGGGCGAGTCGGATAGTATCGGGCGGCGGCTGCAGCAACACCGCCGGCGCCATGCTGACCGGCTCTTGGAGTGTGTGCTCGTCGAGGTCGAGTCCAAGTCGGCCGCGCGCGAGCTCGAGACCCGCACCATCCGTAGGCTGAAAGAGCTCGGACTGGGCCGAGTCCGGAACGTGGTCAAGGCGTAGCCTCTCTCGTCTATAGCGCCATGTGTTGCCAGTCCACGACGAGGGCCGGGAGAACGGGGCTGTTAGTTCGAAGCGTCCACGTGTCTGTGCCAGCTGCCTCCGCCGGACGGGACCCGCGTGACCGGCAGCCCAATGCGGGGACCGGGGCCCGCCTGGCCGTAATGGAAGTTTCTTAGTGCATGAATAGTCTATAGAGAGTACAGTGGATACCGCGCGACGCGAGAGCCGCGGGCACGGGTCTCGGTCTGAGCGGCGGGGCCGGCGTGCGACAGTCCGGCGGGATCGCGCGAATCGTCGGATGGCGATCGACGACGTATTCGCTAGCGGGTCGACTCGGCTCGGCTAGGCGCTAGCCGCGCGGAGAGTTATACGTACTAATCCGGACATGGAATAAAACTGTAAACTCGAGGCCGTACCGAATTTTACTCGAACATCGCCGATCGATACCGCATATATTGTACAGAATTGGGACCGGTTTCGGCTTTCGCACGAGCTTTCGTTTGGATATGCCACTGGCCAACGCGACCGACCGGGGCCCGTGGACGGAGTCGGCGACGCCGCCTCCCACTACGTCGCCACGCACATGGGAACCAGCAAATGGTCGCGTTTGGATACGCTATTCCTCGACGCTATCCCGGCCAGAAGCCACGACCGCCAGTATACTGCCACGCAGCGCAACAGAGTGGCGCAGCGGTTGGCCGGTATCTTAAGCCGGTAACCGCGGCTCGTCCAGCACACCGGCGGCGGGGGCGCCGCGTTCTCTCGGAGTCGGGCCGAGCGCCCGCCGCGCTTACCCGCGCTCACGGATGTCTCACGACTTCACGCGGTTCAACACGAACGCGATGTAAGCAAAGAGACAGCGAGAGAGAGATCGAGAGAGTGATCACTCTACGATGATGGCAAATCCATGTACTCAAGCACCTGCAATATCCCCGCCTTTCGCCATTCGACCTGCGAATTGTCGGCACAATGCCACGCGGGGACGCTCCAGGCACGGGGGGACGCTCCAGGCACGTGGGTCGCTCCTGGCACGGGGGGTCGCAACACGCTCAGGTCGCCATTTCGTCCTCTTGCGCGGCAATCTTGAAGCCCGGAACAGCGCCCCATGTGCCATTGTCAAAGACCATCCAGGTGGCCGTGATTCGCTCCGGCACGAGGGCACTGTCCTCGACAATCATGAAGCCTGCGCGGCCGCCAATGTCGGCGGTGCTGCCGATGAGCCACGTGGGTGGCGCTCCCACATACCACAGAGAGATCGCACCGTCGTCGCTGAGGTAAGTGAAGCGGTCGTTGACCATTTGAGCCACCGGGCCGCTGCTGCTCAGAGCTTGCGTCAGCTTGCTGAAGCCGAAGGCGCTGAAGCAGTCGAGACCATGGGGCATGCGCCCCGTCATCGCCACCTGGCGCGCGGCACCCGAGAGCGACGCCTGCAGTTCACGCGCGTGCTGCGTCGGCGTGAGCACTCTGACTTTTGGTGCGTCGTGCAACGCTCCGTCGTAGTAAACTTGCCACGTAGCGCTGATTTCTTCAGGAACATCAGTGTTCTGAGTGACCTTGAAGAAGCCCTGGCGATTGCCGATCATCGCGCTTGGACCCACATACCAGGAGCCGGGAAGCCGGTTCCCCCACTTGTCCTCAACGCCTGACTCAGCAAACCATAGCGAATTCGAGCCGCTCCTCTGCTGAAACACGTGTCGCCCGGCGTTCATTTTGCCACTCTTCGTGTAGGTGCCAAGGCAGTGCGCATTGTTGTTGCCAGGCGTCGCGCCCGCGAGGTGAATTGTTGCGGCGCTTCCGTTACTCTTGGCCTTCATATACTCGGCCAACGCAGCCTCGCCCATGATACCGCCCATGACGCCTTGCGGCATCGAGGGCAAGTCGGGCGGCGGCGGTGGTGGTGGCGGTGGGGGTGGTCCGAGAGCCACTACGCTTGCAGCCCTTGAAACTGGAGGCGGCGGAGGATACACAAATGACGCTTGTTTCGAAATCGGCGCAGGAGGCGCAGTTGGAGGATCGTCCGCGGGCTCTGCTACTATGCTCTGCTCCGCACCCATGTCGACAAGAACGTCAGGTGGAAGACGCCAGCCTGAGGGCGACCTGTGGGTCTCGGCAGGGCACTTCTCAGGAGAACCAAAAAACCCAAAACCTGGAAGTTTGAGGGGAAGTTTTGCAATTCCGCACTCACGCGCACTCACGCGCGCCTCTAAAAATTCAGACGAATTCTGCCAACTAACGTGCGCATTGAACAGCTCACAAATCCTCACCCCTCGGCTCGGCTTTGGAGCCACATTCCTGGACCATGTTCTCGTACCAGGCTCGTCCGCGCGACCCGGGGGCGTCGTGCACAGAGGCAACGAGCTGCTCCCACTCCTGACCGATACGGTCGGTCTGCAGGAGCTGCGGCAGCGCCTCTGCGGCATCGAGCATCACCGGGATCTGCATGTGCAGCATGAGCAACGGCTTCGAGACCGCCGGTGGCTCAAATAGGAAGGATCCGAACTGGACGATGCCGTGCTCGCGGAGCATACGGCGCACGGACGGAAGGAGCTCCTCATGCTTGATGAGGAAGCGTTGCAGCCCGGGCGCGCCGAGCGATGGGAGCAGGGGCACACTGAGTGCGTATCGTCGGATCTCTCCATGCAGCTGCGCGCGCATAGCCTCGCCCGCCGAGGCACCAAAGAGCTTCTGATAGCAGCCGTCGAGGTATGGCTCAGAGTCGAACATGACGAAGCGGCGCTCGCCGACGATTGCACGGCAGTGGACGCACCGGAAACAGTCATGGTGGTAGACCACACCGTGCGCGTACACGCGATTCGCCGTCGCCGGCTCGCCGCACCCGTGGCACCGCGGTGCAGTGCGCTCGCGCGCCGTCGGTGCGACCGGCCGACCCTCGTGCAAGAAGGCCTCGCCCGCGACGAGCGGCTCGTCGCTCACGGCACAGCGCAGGCAGCCCTCGTGCCACGCGCGGCCGAGGGCACGCAGGCCGCCGTCGACGACGCCTCCACATCCGGCGCAGTGCTCGGCGGCCCGCGCAAGATAGTGCTCGCGGCAAAAGATGCGGTCCTCGTGCACGAAATACCGCTCGCCAAGTAGTGCTTGGCACGCCACGTGCGGGCAGCGCAAGCACTGCTTGTGCCAATGCGCGTCGCCCGCCAACACGCCGTCGGCTCGAGACGTGGGCTTCCCGCAGCCACGGCATGGCGGGCCAAGGAGCACTGAGCGGCACTCAGAGCAGAAATACTGGTCATCCGCACGAGCACCAACGTCACCGTCCATGGTCATGCCACCGTCCGAGCCGGGAGGCAGTAAGTTATCGTCCGAGGCGACGAGCGGGCAAAACACGACAGGTGGCTCCAGTGTCTTCCCGCAGCCATCGCAGGCAAGCGGAGGCCGTGCCCGCGATCCGTCGAGGCTGATGACGCGCTCACCTCTCTGCGCGTGGCTTACAAAGGCGGCGTGTCGGATCTCATCAAGCATTTGCACGGCTTTGGGAAGACGCACGTGTCGGAGAGACAACCGTGGACCGAAAGCACTTTCTTGTGTCCTTCAAAAAATTCTGAGAGGGCGAACAGTGTTCACATGTGTTCACAGCACGGGCGATGACGTTCACACTGAAAAACGAGCCGGCAGACTCGACCCTCCGTGTGGAGTTCACTGAGCGTCCAACCATTTTGTGACGGTGACACCATCAGCCCGAGAACCGCGGTCGCCGCACGACGCCGCCGCCCAAAAACTACGCAAACGTAAACTCGCAATCGGCACGGGCGAACGCGTAGTGGTTGTTCTTGCCCTCGATCACGAGGTGGGCCATCCCGGCGCGCAGCGAGAGCTTCCACAGCTCCCCCGTACGCCGCACCTTGTCGAATTGCGCCAAGACGAGATTGACGACGTCGGCGTTCAGCGGCCCAACGGCGCCATCAGCGAGTGCCCCATCGCCCGCTCGCTCGTCCTCGTCGTCCTCGTCGTCATCTGAGTTGAGAGGCTCTTCCTCGTCCACCTCCTCGCCGTCCTCAACCTCGTTGGGATCGGGCCCAAGAACGCCATCGTCAGCGCCCGCTTCTGGTGCCAGACCCTCCTCGTCGTCCTCGTCGTCCTCGTCGTCCTCTGCACGAGCAGCGTTTGTCGCAACCACCACGTCGTCGTCATCAAAGTCATCGTCTTCGTCGAACGCATCTTCGCCACCGCCGCCGCCGCTGCCGCCACCACTGCGACCACCGCTACCGCCACCACGGCTTCCACCGCCGCTACCACCCCCGCCACCTTCTTGACCGTCACCAGGCCCATCGTATTGTGGGAGTCGACGGCGCTGTGCCGCCGGCCGCTCGTACGCCTCCTCCTCAGCTTGCCACGGCTCCTCCTCTTGCCGGTCTAAAGCCGGTGCCCGTGCCCATTCGTTTGGCAGCGGCGCGAAAGTCGTCGCTGCAACTCTCCTGATGGGATGCCGCGGATCGACAAGCCCGTAAGTGAGATCGTCGTGCTCATCCACTTCAGCTGCATCAGATGCAATGACTGCCGCCAGATTCTCCACTGCCGTCGCCGTCGCGAGTGCTACATTTTTGCTGTCGACGGCGACTAGCTTCATTCGTCCAACCTTGATGCTCCACAGCGGGCCAGCAATGCCGGTGAATGCGGACCCGGTGCAGATGGCGTCGCGCAGCATGAAGGTGTACACATTGTCCACTGACCGGTACCACTCGACCGAGGCCTTAATGCTGGTCTTGAGCTCAGGCGCTTTGGTCTCTGACCAGTCGGTGACCGTCCAGTGCTCACACCATTCTTTGTCAAAGTGCTCGAAGCCGATATCGTACGCGTACTCAGGGAGCTGCCCGTTGTCGATCATGTCGGTGAGAAGCTGCGCGCGAGATCGACAGTGCAGCCGTGAGCGTGTGCGGTACGCGTGAGCATGCCCGCAGGGCTGGCGTACCTCGGACAGCAAGCAACCGCTGATTGATGAACGATAGAGCGAACTCATGCCCGCACCTTGTTGGGCTCGACGCACGCGCGCGCGTGTGTGTGCGTCGACCGACGCCCACTGCGCCCCCTCTGAACGCGTGATCCGTGAAGAGCGTCTGTGAAAACGAAATCGAAATTTCGTTTCTTCCATCGCACTATTTCACTGATGCTGGGTTTCGCAACACGCGGTGGCGGCATCGGCCTCGGCGAGCCCCCACTGCTCGCAGCGTGCGCGTGAGCAGCGCACGCGGACGGGCACGTTCGACGGCGAGCGCTGCTGGCGCTCGAAGCGCTCAACAACAGCCTCAGCGGCGATGCCATTCGTCACGCCGCGCACGAGCAACGAGCGGGCCCCGGGCACGACGAGCGGCTCGACCTCCCACGAGAACGCGGGCGCATCGGGTGCACTGCGCAACTCGACGTAGGCGATGCCCCCGCGCGTCCGGCTCGCATTGTACACGGCGCGAGCGAGCACCGTGGCCGCGAGCAGAGCGGGCTGCGAAGGTGTGCGCCCTGCGGCGCTCTGGTGATACGTCTCCGATCGGTCCCAGAGCGACAACGGCGGCACCACTTCCAATCGGTGCGCGCGTAGCCGGTAGGCCATCGGGCCTTGCAGTGCGCGCAGCAGCGGCGCTGAGAGCACCTGTAGCTCCGGACTCGCAGCTAGGAATGTGCCCGATGTGCCCCCTCTGTTGCCCGCTCTGTTGCCGTCGCTGGCGCCTTTGGTGCCTCTGCCGCCCCTCGTGCACGCCGAGGAGAACGAGCCGCTCTCCGCCGCCTTGGTCGCCGTCTGCCGGCCGCTGGGTGTGAGCGTGTCGGCGGGAGGACCGACGTCCCCCGCCAACCGCGCACTGAGCAGCTCGACCGGCGTGACTGCACTCACGCAGCGCCATGTGGCGCCCGCCCGCTCGCTGCTCTCGGCCCAAGCGGCCCAGCGCAGGTCGCCTCCGTAAAGGTAGCGCCGCTCGGCCGGCCGTTGACGCATGCGATGCGTCCTCCCCACGGAGCGCAATCGAGAGGCCAGTCGGGGCAAGCTCAAGAGTACGGCGTCGTACGTGAGCGCAAAGTATGCCGGTGCATGCGCCTGTGTGGCGAGTACTGCAGCGTGCAGCCACCAACGGAGCGCGACCCGAGCTTGCCGCGGCGGCAGCTCGCTGCCCCGCACCAGATCCATGTCTCCATGGCGACGTGCTTCATAGTTCAGCGAGACGCGGTCGTTGTCGCCCCGAGGCAAGGTGGTGCCCACGACGAAGCGCCAGCCAACACCATGTCTCCATGCCCGTTGACGCCAGAAGGCGCGGCGAAGCCACGCGCGCACATCGAAGTTCTTGGAGCCGCTCACAACGCCGATCAGGAGCAGCGTCGCATTCACCGGCGCCCTCGCCGTTGTGTAACCATCTGTGGCGTTCGGTGCTTCAGCAAAGCCGAGAGCGCCACCCAACCACTCGTGGCCGTCTGGAGCATCCGAACTGGGCATTGGTAGCCCAGCAGCCTCTCCCGACACACATTGCTGCCCCGGGCACCTGCCCGCCGCTGCCGTTGCCGTTCGGGGCAGCATTTTGACGGTTGGCCGGGAATCATGGACGCAGGAGTGAGGCCAGAACGAGATGATGATGATCAAGAGCGCCGCTGCTAGTGCCGCGCTCTGAATCAACACCCAGTACATGACTGGAGTGGCGCACAGTACCTACCAATCGCGGGCCTCGCGGTCCACGACACGTTGGAGGCGACAAAGCTTCGGTGACGAGTCGCCGGGCGTGTCGCGGTTGCCGCTGCCGCCCACGATGTCGCTTTGTGTGAATTGGCTGTTAACACTCGGCACCGGTAAAAGACACGCGACCGGCGGAGGGCCCGGACGCGAAGCCCCCCCTGCATGACCCAGCAATCGTCATAGCTGCTGCTCAGCATACTATGACGTTACGCGAAGCCGCCGCCCGTCGGCGCCTCTCGCTGCGCCGCGGCCGCCAGCGTCTGCGCCGGCTGCGCGCCCGTGAGCCCTTTGATGTCGTCCACGAGCCCCTTGGACAGCTCGAGCGTGGAGGAAGTCGCCTGCTTCACCTTTTTATTGAGCGTCGCGAGCAGCGAGCCCGCAATCGTGCTCAGGTTCTCGCTGATCGCAGAGGTGCTCGGCATCGGCTGGACGGCGCCGATGTTCGACGCGGCCGCGTCGCCCTGCGAGCTTCGGTGCGAGCTCGGGCCCTGCTGCCACGGCAGGCGCTGTTCGTGTGCTTGCTCGTGTGCTTGCTCGTGTGCTTCCCCCAACGGCAGCTGCGGCACAGGATTTGCAGCCGAGCCGGGGCGCGATAGCTGGCGCATCCTCTGTAGCTGCTGCTCGGCCAGGTACAACTTGCGCCCCAGCTCCCGGCTGTGTGCTGCGCTCGCATGCAGCTCGCGCTTTGCATGCTCGAGCTCTTGAATGTTGCTCGCGTGCATGCCTTGCAGCTGCGCCAGCCGCTCGTGCGCCATGGCGAGCTCGAGCTGCACCTCCCTGTGCTTCGCGAGCGGCACCGCCGGAGCTTGTGGCGCTCCCGCGAAGCTGCCATAGGGCTGTGGCTGCAGCTGCTGCTGCTGTGGCTGCTGCGGCTGCTGCGGCTGCTGCGGCTGCTGCGGCTGCTGCGGCTGCTGCGGCTGCTGCGGCTGCGGCTGCTGCTGGCCTGGCTGCATGGGTGACTGGCCTGGCTGGTGCTGAAGCGGCGGCGGCTGCCCATGCTGCGGTGCGGGATGGCCATGGTGGACGGCAGCGGTGGCTCCGGGAGGCATCTCTCCGAGCTGCTGGGAGATCTCTCCGAGCTGCCCGAGCTCGATTGCGCGGCGCGCTGCTTGCTGCTCGAGCATCGCGCACACGGCGGCACGCTGCACAAGGGCGCGGTGCCCCGCGTCGAGCTTCGCGCACTGCTGCTCGAGCGTCGCCACAGTCTCGCCCAGCCGCTCGGCGTGCTCGCGTGTGGCTGCCTCCGCCGCGGCCGATTGCGTACCGAGCGCCGTGGCGAGCTCCAACCGCTCCTGCAGCTCTCGCAGAAGGTCGGAGCGTTGACGAAACTCCTCGCGCAGCGCATTCAGTTCGGAGCGCGACGCTTGCTCGGCACGGCGCGACGCTTGCTCGGCCTCCCGTGCCGCGGCGAGCGCCGCCGCCGCCGCCGTCGCTTCCCTCGCCGCATCAGCCTGAGCGGCCGCCGTGTGGGTCGCCTGCGCGTCTGTGGTCGCATCACTTGCCCTCTGAGGCGCTGCCTCCAGCTGTGCCACGCGCGTGGCGAGCACCGCCGCCTGATGCTCCGCCTCCGAGCGAAGGCCCGCCTGCTCGTGCACCAGTCGCTCGGCCTCGCGCGCATAATCGCTCGCCGCCTCTGCTTGCTGCCTAGCGAGCTCAAGCTCCTCTTGCAGCGCCGCCGCGGCCGCCGCGGTCGCCGCGCCCGCCGCGCCCGCAGACGTGCCCATGCCGCCAGCTTCGCCGCCACTTGGTGCTATAGCGCTCAACGCAGCGCCTGCCGAGGGAGCTGTGTTGGCAGCGGCGGCGAGGAGGGTGCGATACACGAGGAGGAGCTGCGTCGAGGCCGCGGGCGCGAGAGCGACGCGCAGCTCGCGCACGACGGAGGCGACGGTACCGGTGGGCTTGCGGCAGAGCTCCGCGCGCATCGCGTCGAGCGCTGCAGCCTCGTCGTCGAGCACCAGCGTCCGCGGAGCCGCGGGGCTTGTGTCAGCCGAGGAAGGCTTCTTGTCGGAGGCGCTCGGGGCAGCGGAGGATGTGTCCTCCTCCGAGAGCAGACGGCTCAGCAGAAGGTGCAGACGCAGTGTCGAGGCGGCGAAGCGTGGCACGGATCCAGACGGGCGCTCGACGTGCGCAGCGGCATCGCGATAGATTTCTGAAAGCCGCGCGTGCGCTGTGCACAGAGCCTGCCTGTCGGCGCGTTGCTTGATGCGATCGCGAGATGAGCGGTAGCCGATCGCGTTGGGTTTGCACGTCGTGCATGCGCGATGGACGAGCTGCTCAAAGGTAGCGAAAAAGTCTGCGAGCTCGCCACGGTATCGCTTGCAGACACTGCCAACGTCTGGCGGAGCTTCAGCAGCTGCTTCGCCATCTGAGTCCTCCGAACCGGCCCCGGTTGGTGACACGACGTCCAAAGAGCCTCCACGAAGACGGCTCACTAGAGCCGAGCGGGCTGCCGAATGCTCAACGGCCGCAGCCGCGAGAACGAAGAGGAGACGTGTCTGCATGTGTGCACGTGTTCACGTGAAAGCCGTGGGGTGTTTGAGGAAGGTTCCTGAAGAGTGAGTGGAGAACTGCGTGTGCCGCTAGGGTAAATCTTGTGAGCCACAGTAGGTATCTCGTCCTGAACCCCGTAAATCACCACGTGGTGTGTCTCGATAGGAATCCTAACTCACTCAAAAACGAATCCTAGGTCAGTCGGGTCCCCTGTGCAGCGCGAGCTCCTCGAGTTCTCCCTAGCTCCTCGCAAAATTTGCCAGCACATCGTGATGACGAGGGTTGTGGTAGCTTTCCTGTCGACAGGACCCGTGGCGGCTCGAACCCCCCCCCCCCTCGAGCCCCCACGAATGAGCCGGCGCCCTCGTCGCCGTAATACTATAAGTCACGTGCCGCTGGCTATTCCTTGCTCATCTTCCGTGTCTCGCGCGGCGCGCACTCACATGTTTGGGACGCCCATGTCATGGTCGCGAGCGAGCGGGTTGAGCACCTTCTTCGAGAGGCCCATGGCCTTGGGACTGGCATAACCGACGCCCTCGCCGGCGGCGAAGGGGAAGGCGGGGGGGCTTACGATCTTTTCGGGCGCCGCGGCGGAGGGGCGCAGCCCGCTCATATGCGGCTTCTGAAAGAGCGCGTGGGTGAGTGATAGTGGCGTGTCTGGGTAGTAGCCTGTATCACGGCGCATCTGGTCGCGTTGGAAGTAGCGCACGGTGAAGGGCGTGGTGCCGACGGCGTCGTCGAGCTTCTTCACGTTGACGCCGGCCGACATCGCGCCTGGCGCCCTGTAGCGGAAGAGCTTGTTGGAGCAGTTCGTCGGGATGTGGGCGGGGTTCCAGTAGTCCATGCGCCGCAGCCGCAGCCAGCCGTACTCGAGCCATGACTGTGGGGAAGGCGAGAGGGGGGGGAGCGGTGGGCGATGCAGCGCGTGAGCGGTGCAGCGAAGGAGCAGACGGGCCGCCGGTGAACGCTGCTGGCGCAGCGGCAGGTGTGTCGAGAGCGAGATGCAACACCTGTACGATCGCCATTCTCGCCGCAAACCAAATAGTATGTAAACTTCATCAGACTTTGGTTCTCAGCGACAGTGATGACAGCGGCCCTTAGATGTAGTGGAAAGCCATCTGCGCATGTCTGCGGGGTGCGCTCGAGCGAAATAGAGTGTCGTTTCGGCAGGGAGGCGCCGTTCCATGAGCATGGACCCGAAGAAAGCCTTCGAGGCGGTGGACGGCTTATGTCAGTCGTGGGCCCTGGGTTCGTACGTGCACCACGTGCGGCACGTCAAAGACCGCGCCGAGCAGGGCCATGAATTTCTCGTCATCTTCTCGATGCCGCAGCCCACCAAGCCCGTGCCAGAGCTGGTGGCGACGGCCACGTTCACCGTGAAACCGCGCGGAGAGGGTGAGGCGCCGAGGGTGTCGTACATTATCGAGAAGCAGAAGAATCGCTTTCCGGGTGAGCGGCCGATCCGCAAGCAGTGGCTCGACGCAGCCATCCGCCGCAAGGCGATCGTGCTCGAGTGCTCTGCCATGTTTGCCGACAAGGGGAGGCTGCCGCAGCCGCTCGCCTTCGTGCCGGGCAAGTACAAGGCGGCGCAGGCGATCGCGGACGCGGCCTTTGACGGCGCCGATGAGAACCAGGAGCGCCTCATGGAGGCCGCTAACGACCTCGCCGACGCGCAGGCCGCGGCGCTGCAGCAAATGTTTGAGTCGGACGCGGAGCTGGAGCAGCTTCTCGTGTCGATCTTCAAAGACGGCGACGCGGACGGGAACAGGTACCTGGACCCGAAGGAGTTCCGCACGCTTCTAGAGACCTCGCAGCTCGGCCTCGACGAGAGCAGCGTGCGCCAGATCCTGATGCTCGCGGACGCCAACGGCGACGGCAAGATCGAGTACGCCGAGTTCGCGCCGCTCGGCGCGGACATCATCCAGACGATGCGGCTGCGCCAGCTGAACGCGGCGGAGGAGGCGGTGCGCAACGAGGAGGCCGAGCTCATGGCACGCGAGGTCATCCACGGGCTCGGTGAGGAGGAGATCGTCGAGATGCTTCTCAGCGCCTTCCGCTCCTTCGATAAGGACAACAGCGGCCGGCTCGAGCGCGGCGAGATTGTGGAATGCCTCAAGTCGCTGCAGCTAGGCGCGACGAAGCTGACGCCGCGTGAGATCAAGATGATCATGTCCTTCATCGACGAGGACGAGAGCGGCACCATCGAGTACAACGAGTTCGCGCCGCTCATGTTCAACTACCTGGTCGAAGCTCTGAAGCTCGGCTTCTTGCAGAGCGAGTCGGACGACCTGGTCGAGTACCTCTCGATGCACCTGGCGAGCTACGATGCGGAGGAGGACGGCCGGCTGACGACCAAGATGCTCAAGGCCGCAATGATCGAGGCCGACCTCGTCAAGCTCACGCCCATCCAGCTGCAGACCGTGCTCGCCGACGCGCCCGTCGACTCCGAGGGCAAGGTGATGATCTCCAACTTCGTCGGGCCGGCGGCGCGCATGATCATTAAGCTGAGCGACCCGGCGCTCGAGCGCAAGCGGCACATGGTGACAAAGATGGCGAAGATCACGCCGCTCCAGGCGATCACGCCCGAGGAGCAGAAGCGGCTCACCAACATGGCGCGCAACGTCTTCCAGGCGTACGACGCCGACGGCTCAGGCAAGCTCGACCGCGCCGAGTTCCAAAAGTGTCTCTTCGAGTCGAAGCTCGGGCTGAACGAGCATCAGATACAGAAGCTCATGTTCGCGGCTGACGAGAACGACGACGGCGCCATCGACTACAACGAGTTCGCCGACCTCTTCTTCAACTGCATGCTCGAGATGACGCGCGAGCAGTCGATCGAGCGCATGCTGCGAGACGAGTCGATCGCGTCCATCAAAGCGTCCTTCATGTTCCTGCTCGACGAGCTCATGATCCCGCTGCACCTCGCCTTCGATATCGCGAGCGGGGGGCAAGACTCGTGCGACAAGGACGTCTTGCTCGGCTTCCTATGGCCCAAGTGCGTCGAGGAGTGGGGCGTGATGCCGGAGGCGATCGACGTGCTCGCCGCTCGGATCATGGAGCACCCCGAGGCCGCGGTCGGCTGGCACGCCCTCTGCGAGATGATCGAGAAGCTCGCGTTTGAGGAGCCGCCGTCCGAAACCGGTGCACCCGCGGCCGCGTGAGAGCGGATGATGGTGCGCATCCGTGTGCGAGTCTCAGAGCTGTGTTCTGTGAACTCTGTGATCGACGTACTGTGCCGGAGAAGCAGAATGCCCCACTACCGGATTCCGCATCGGCCCCCAAATCCTTGACGAGCTCGTTCCTATCTAGTATTTCTGTATGTGCTGCCCCGTGCCCCGCCGCGCGCTCAGTCTGTCGCCTGTGCGGGCCGGGGAAGTTGCGGGAATCGCATCTAGCGCGGAAGGGAACCGATCTGTACGAGTCCTAAACAAGTCCACCTACACTTAAGAAGCACTACAGAATAGTATGTCAAGGGCGGGACCCGTCACATACTTAACACTACAGAATACTGTCAAGCTCAACGGGCGGGACGCCCGTCCCATCGCTGGTCATTGTCGGCGAGTAGGAAGCGCTTGAACTGATCGTGGAGGGCGCCGCTTTCGTGGGGCTCGCCTAGCACGAGCACCGCCGGGCCCTCGTCCGCGCTGGCGACCGATTTGCTGCACGCGACCATCAGCACCCTCACTGGCGGCGCCGAGAGTGACGCAAGACTTTGCGGCGCCTCATGAGATTGGGCGCCGTCGTCGAGGCCGAGGCGGCCGTGGCTGCCCTCGCCCCAGGTGAAGGCGTCGCCGTCGTCCGTCACGGTGAAGACGAGGTCCGCGCCGCACGCGACCAGCGCGCAAGGGCTGCCCAGGGCGTTCTCGTCAGCTGGGTCCTCGTAACGGCCTGGCAAGCGAACCTTCGTCGGCGGCATGCCGAACCGCCCGCCCCACAGCCAGAGCCTCCCCAACGTATCGGCCGCCGCCACGTGCGTCGCGCCGCACGCAATGAAGTCAATCCCCACGTCGTCCGGGTCAGTGGGACCCCAGGGAATCAGCCGCATCGGCGTGCCAACCTCCCCCACGTCCGGATCGTCGATGCCAAGCTGCCCGTCGTAGTTGGCGCCGCAACCCCACAGCCGGCCCGCCTCGTCCACGTAGCACGTGAACTCGTCGCCGCAGTCCACCATCGCCAAGTGGCCCTCCAAGTGGCCCTCGAGCTCGCGCGCTGTCTCGGGCACTCGCAGCGAGAGTGGCAGCTTCCGAGGGGCCAGCACGCGGCTCTCCCCTGGGACAAGGAGCACCCCGAGCCGTCCGTCATCGGCGCTGCCCCATGCGTACGCGGATCCCGCAGTGGTGATGGCGGCCGAGTGCCGATCGCCGCACGCCACGACGGCCCACGCCTCTGCCACGTCATCGAGGACAGTCCGCAGCGCCGTCGGCGTGAGCACGCAATCCATCGGATCACGCAAACCCATCAGCCGTGGATTGCCGATCTCGATCTCGATCTCCGTGCTCTCGCCTTCCTCGGATAGCGCGCTCAGGGTCACCGCGCCTCCGAAGCCCTCCTCGACAGCGATCACTCGCGCTCGCGCCACGTCGGTCGGTTGGAGCGTGCCCCAGTGAATCGGCCGCCACACGCCTTCAATGCTTAGCTCGCCCTCGTGGATCGCGACCTGCAGACCCACGTCCGCGCGGCAAAAGGCGCCACTCCCCAGCCCGAGCTGCCCGTGCTTGTCGCTGCCCCACGCGTACAGGCGCCGCCCGTGCTGGGCGATCGCAATCGTGTGCGCAAAGCCGCACGCGACGCCGCGCACCTGTGGGGAATAGGACGCCGTGGTGAGCACTTGCATGCGCGAAGCCGCACGCGACGCCGCGCACCACGACGGCGCCCTCGACCTCCTCGGCGAAAAGCACGCGCCTCCGTAGGCTGAGCTGCTTCCTGTCGCCGTGGCCAAGCTGGCCGCACTCGTTCCTCCCCCAAGTGAACACCTCACCCGAGACGGCGACCACCGCGCAGTGCGCCGCGCCGCAGGCTACTTGCCGAATCTGGAGACCCATCAAGTCGTCGCGCAGGCGAGGGCGAGTACCACCGCGTCCAAACGAGTATACGTCGGGTAGCCGGCCGCTCATCTGGGCAGCGCCCTCCTCGAGCAGGTCGATGAAGCGCTTGGGCGCTCCGCCGCCGCGCGCATGATGCAGCAGCACCTGGCGCGAAAGTAGCTCTGGCAGCGTCGCGCGCTGCTGCGGCCGCTTATGCAGCATCGCCTCGACGCACGCGTACATGGCCTGGGAGTACTGGGTGTGGCCGCGGCCGTGCGCGCCGCGCGCGTCGGTGAGGGCGTTCTGCGACGGGTTGTTGACGAGCTTGTACACGATCGACATCATCGACGCGCCCTCATACGGCAGACGAAACAGCATGAGCTCGAACATCATGACGCCGAGCGCCCACACGTCCGATGCGGCCGAGTACGTGGTGTTCATCTCCATCTTGTGGTTGAAGAGCTCGGGCGCCATGTATGCGGGCGTGCCCTTGAGCTCCACTCGGATGTCTGCCGCCGCCTCGAACTCCGTCTCGCGCACGCCGTCCGCACGCTTCACCAGCGCGCGCCCGAGGGACAGCTCGTGTTGCATCACGGTACAGCTGATGCCGAAGTCGGAGAGCTTGGGCGTGCCGTCCGCCGTGAGCAGCACGTTGGCCGGTTTTACATCGCGGTGAAGCACGCGACAGCTGTGCGCGTAGTGCAGCGCCGATGCCACTTGCGACAGGATGCTCAGCAGCTGCTCCTCGGGCAGCGGCGTGCCCGCTGCTTTTGCACGCCGCACCACCTTGAGCACGTCATCGGGTGCGACCTCCATGACGATGCATAGATCGTCGCCGTCATGGAAATGTTCGACGTACTCGATGATATTCGGATGGCGCAGGCGAGAGAGCAGCGCGACCTCGAGCAGCGTCTGCTTGCGCTCCTCGTGTGACAGATCCGCAAAGTTGACACGCTTGAGGGCGAGCTGCCGCCCGTCTCTCTTGCGCGTCACCAGGTGGACGGTGCCCATCGCACCCTGCCCGAGGCGCTTTTCGAGGGTGTACTCATCGATACACGTCATGTCCCGGAAGTTGCCCTCTGCAGCAGGAGGCCGCGCTGCACGGCCGACGGACGGGATGGTGTGTGAACGAGTTTGTGAACGTTACGACATGCTGGGTACCGGCAACCATTCTACGGCGGCTTGGATGGCGTTGGAGACCCGGTGGAGATGTTAGAAACGTGGTATTGTACGTGAGAGGAAGCTTCGGGGGGACGCGTGTGCGATAACATGGAAATGCGCGCCTCGCGTCTCGCCACCATCGTAGAGCAGCCTCACCTAGTCGTTTTCATACCAGCACGTCGCGTTACCGGTCTTACCGGTCTAGACCGGTGGGCTACCCCGGTGTCTTTTTACCGGTATACCGGTACGGAGGTTGAGCCTCGAGACGCTTCGTCGTGTTTTGGCACTTTTCCTTTGGGCCGCTCCGATCCTTTGGGCCGCTCCGATCATCCGGACCGTCCAGGCCTGTCTTCCGCTCTTCCGGCCAAAAGCCCTGGTCACCATCAGGTATTTTAGTGACCAGCTTCTAGCTGTCGGCGAATGAGGAGAGGTTGTAAGGTATCCCTTGCAAGAGGGTCGAGCACGGCAGGAACTCAAAACAGAAGCACAAACAGTACGGCACTGTTTGGCCCTGTGACTGAGCCTGATTCGCAGCCGGACGCGAAGGCGCAGCTTGACGAGGAAGAGGTGCCTCAAGCGTTGGTGCCGAAGGAAGAGCGGAGCATGTCTGATGTCATCGAAGCAAAGCTGATCAACAAGGAGCTGGACGGTGTTCAGAAGGTTCCTTGGTACATAATTGACCCGACTGGCACCTTTGTGAGAGAGCAGCGAAGGAGAATGGTGGCACGCAAGCGCCTCGACATCCGTTCCCGTAGGCCACAAGGGACTCGGGTGCTTGACAGGGCAGAAATCAACGCCAGGAACGTCTTGAACCAAGTGGCCCTCAAGGTGCTGAGTAACATGACCATCTTTCCCGCCTGGGATGTGATCGGCGGGCTTGCGCTCATGTATACTGCGGCGCTGACGCCGTTCGAGGTCGGTTTCCTACCTCCACCCACTCGCGCCGACGAACCGCTCTTTGTGATCAACCGTATCGTCGATTGCATCTTCATCCTAGATGTGATCTTCGCATTCTTCATCATGACGCCAATCGTTCCGAAGGCGGGCGATCCTGTAGGCAAGAGCGCCTGGGAGATGAATCCGCGTGCGCTTGCACGCAACTACGTGCGCGGCTGGTTCTTCCTCGACGTCATCTCGATCTTTCCGTCCATTTTTGACATTCTGCCGGTCATTTCGAATGAAGGGCCCGATGCGGGCGGCGCCAAGGCGCTGCGCACATTGCGCGCGCTGCGCTTGGTCAAGCTGTTGCGGCTCATGCGCGCCTCGCGTGTGTTCCAGCGCGCTCGCGAGCGCATCTCGCTCAACTCAGTGACCGTCACGCTCATCAGCCTTCTCGCCCAGACGTGCATGCTCACGCACGCATACGCTTGCATTGTTGCCATCTGGACCACATTTTTCGAATCACCTCTCGACACGTGGCTCGGCACCTTTGGCTATTGCAAGCCCGCGGGCGTCGAGGCCGACGGAAGCCTGCTCACCGACTCACAGGGTAGGGTGCTCGCCGAGTGTGTGGACGTCGCCTATCGGTACCTCCACTGCCTCTTCTGGTCTGTGCAGCTGCTCACCGGCTACTCGATCACGCCGGCAATGGGCCCCTACAAGCCCTTCTACTCGACCTCTCCGACCTCCTCATCGACGTCTCCGACCTCTCCTACCGACGCGGCTGCGCTGCAACCGGAGTGGGAGGTGCAGTTCAAGCCGACCGAGTACATTCTGCTACTCGTCATGCTCCTCTTTGGCGTCTTCGCGTGGACGGTTATCTTCGGCAATTTGATTGTCGCGCTCACGCAGGCCGACCCAGACCGCAAACGGTTCACCGAGGGGCTCGACGCGCTAAACCGCTTCTGCGACCAGTACAAGCTCTCCAAGGAAATTTCCCGTGAGCTACGCCGCTACTACTTCCACACGATCGACGTCTTGAAGTACGATTCGCGCATGGCCGCGATCGAGCAGCTGTCGCCCATGCTCAAGCAGAGGGTGACGTGGGAGCTCAACAAGCACTGGCTCTTGCGGATCCCGTGCTTCGTCTCCGGGTGCTTTCAAAGAGTGATGGAGGCCGAGCGCAAGGGCTTCCTGTGCCAGATAGTGCTGAGCATGCGCCCCGTCGTCTTCGGGCCCAAGGAATTGCCCCCGGGTAAGTGCCTCTACTTCATCTCACAGGGCAGCGTCCACTACCGCATCTCATCCACGAGATCCAGTTTGCTCGGTCCGGGAGATACGTGGGGCTGGCCCGATCTGTTGCTGACAAAAGCCAAGCCGCTGCGCGCGGTGACGAACACATACGTGCACACAAGTTCCGTCAGCAAGAGGGACTTTGTGAACCTCATCCACGCCTATCCGAACGCGTACAAGGCAGTCAAAACCTGGACACTCTTCAAGGAAATGGCCATCTACATGATGCGTGAATCGATGAATATCAGGAAGGAAGCGGGCCGACTCGAACTCGACAAGCAGCGCCGTGTGGTGCAGCAACGCGAGAGCCAAACGTTGGCTGCTGCCAATGCAAGCACCGCGATCACAACATGCAGAAGTGGCGGCCCGTCAACAAGAAGAGGCGCGCCGTCAACACGCCTCATGGGCAAGCTTGAGGCGTGACATAGAGGTATCAGATCACGCTGGTTTGCCGAGAGCGACATCCAGGAAATACAAAAGAAGGCGCGGCTCGCCTATTGCGAGTAGCGTCTTTCAGGGAATCAAACTAATTGAATACTTGTAGAGTAATTGGCGCAGCTCGTCTAATGCGGGAGCGACTTCCAGGGAATTTTATGTCATAAAGGCGAGCGAGAACACTTCCGCTTGTCGCCGCTGTGAACGTTCACACGTCAGACGACACGCGTGAAAACGACCGTGTTTGCGTAAAACCGTCGCACAGGCAAGCGCGCCCAGCGTGTCGGAACACGGAGCGCCGCGTTACATGCATTGGCAGCGAGGGGACTCGTCCCGCGTGCACCCTCGCACCAACACGCCGGCGCTGCCGCTCAACCTGTCGAGTCTGCCTGCCAAAGAAATCAGTAAAGCCGGCAGGGATTCGGGAGACGTTGATAGAGAAGATGGCGCCACGTCCGGCATGGACACGCACACTAGATTCGCCGACGGTGCGTTGCCCGACGGCTCATATAAGAAGACCGCTGGAGGGGGCAGGTTGCTCGGCATAGATAGCTCCGGCGACGCGACACCAGCCGGCAGCTCACCGCGAACAGCGCCAGCATCGCACAACTCGCTAAGCCAATCCAAGCCACTGCTGGCACAGAGCTGGTGCTGGTCGAGCCAGTGCGAGCAACAGGTGGAGGACCGCCGCGAAGAGCGCTGGCAAGAGAGCAATGCCGACGTAGGGAACCTCTACGCGACGGGCATCCACCAGATCGGCCGCCTCTTCTTCTCTTTCGATGACGAGCTGATGGACGAGCCTGCACGCTTCGCAGGCGTGTCGACGCGCACGGATGCGGATGCAATTGTCAAGCTGTTACTGTCTTACTGGCGCATCCAGGTGCCATCCGTGCTCCTCACTGTAAGCGGCTCAGCGCAGGCGATGGACCTTGAGCCACGACTTGAGAATATGCTGCGCGACGGCATCGACTCGGCGGCGTCCTCGACGCGCGCGTGGGTAATCACGGGCGGCATGGACACGGGCGTGATGGAGCTGGTTGGGCGCGCGTTGCGCAGTCGGACCACTACCAACGTGCGCGCCGAGGGACACGCATGGGCCACCCCGCTCATCGGCATCGCCCCGCTCGGGTGCGTGACGAACCAGGAGAGCCTGCGGCAGGCGAAGCCCGAGGAGCGCCTGCCGCCGCCACTGCTGCCGTACATCAAGCGGATCAAGAACTCGAGCGCGTCGTCGGCGCTGGACATGAACCACTCGCACTTCATCCTCGTCGACGACCCGGGGGCACGCGCTCCAGCATGGGGTGCTGAGATCGAGCTACGTGGCCAGGTGGAGCGGCGGCTCGTCGAGAAGCTCATGGTGCCCTCAGTGCTCCTCGTTATCCAGGTAAGCGCTCCTCTGATGACCTCGGATGACCCTGATGACCTCTGATGGGTGCTCCTCATGGTCCAGGGCGGGCGCGGCACGTTCAATACGATCCTGACGACCTGGAGCAACCACACGCCTTGCGTGCTCGTGCGCGAGTCACGCGGCTGTGCACGCGCCCTCGCGGACTTCGCCCTCAAGGTTCAGGAGCATCCGGAGCGAGAGCCGGGGTCGGTCGAGCTTTGGGCGACTCTGCTACACGAGCAGCTTGAGCAGTGGGACGTGCTCAAGGTGCCACGGGAGAAGGTGGAGGAGGCGGTGCGACTGCTGCTGCCCTCACTCTCGCACACGCCCGCGCCGCACACGCTCGACAAGCGCACGTTGCGTGACCTGATGATCGTCTTCTCAATGGCCAAAGCCGAGTCTCTCGAGACTTCCATCCTCAACGCGGTCGTCGCCAGCTGCAAGCTGCGCACTGACGCTGACATCGAGCGGCGCAAGCTGGCGCGCCGCGCCGTCAAGGTTCCGCAGCCAGTGGGCTCCCTCGAGCAACCCGCCAAGCCGCCCGTGCACCTTAAGGCGCGCGATCGCGACCGTTACGTGGGCGCGGACTGCCCCGAAGGCGTGCGCCGGCTGCCCATTGCGGACGAGGGTCTTGTGCCATGGGAGGCCGACTGGACAGCGGCGGGAGGCTACCACCCGCCCACGTACGAGCACCCGGTGCTGACCAAGTTCTGCAACCACGGGGCCACGCGCGAAGAGCGACGTGCGCATGCGAAGGCTAAGTGGGCCGACCCGCCCGCGCCACTGAGCAGCGATCTCATCGCCGAGGTACTCTCGCGCAAGACATACGAGACGAAAGGCGTGCTGCTCTGGGATCATGAGAAGCGACTGCCGCTCAACCCGCGAGGACGGACGGGGCTCGCGGGCCGCGGGCTGCTGGGCAAGTGGGGACCCAACCACGCGGCCGACCCGATCGTCACGCGGCTACACCCAACGACGAACCAGCTGCAGATGGTTGCGATCGAGCGTGCCGACCAGCCGGGCGTGTGGGCCCTTCCTGGAGGTATGGTGGACGAGGGAGAGACGGTGTCAGAGACGGTCCAGCGCGAGTTCAGGGCGGAGGTGGGCAACATTCCCGACCCAGAAGGGCAGAGACTCTTTGAAGAGGCGACCGGTAGGCTCTTCGCCTCGGGCGGCACCGTGGTGTACCGCGGCTACGTGGACGACCCGCGGACGACGGACCACGCGTGGATCGAGACGACCGCATTCCACTTCCACTGCCCGCCCGAGATCGGTGCGCCTCTCGCCTCCAATCTCGGCCCAATCTCGCCTCCAATCTCGCCTGCAATCTCCGTCTAATCTCGCCCCCAATCTCGCCTCGCAGGAGACAAGCTCGCGCTCGGCGCAGGCGATGACGCCACGCGCGCCATCTGGCTCGACATCAACCCGCTGTCCGAGGACCGGTATGCGAACCTGTACGCGAGCCACCGGCAGCTTGTCGATCGAGTGGCGGAGAAGATCGCGCCGCACGAGCGAGCGCGCGTACGACCCGCGCCCGATAGGTATCCGGCCCGCGTCCAAGTGCCCGACGAGAAGGTGCCTTGGTCCGTGCCCTTCCCTGGATACGCTCCGGCGGACTACACCGACCCGACTGTGACCGACAACTTTCGCAGCCGGACGCGTCAGCAGCGCTGGGCCGACCCGGAAGACCCGAGACAGCGACATGTATCTATGGAGAATTTGATACAGGAGGTGTCCAGCCCCGTCGTCAGCCCGAGGGGCAGCGCCAAACGGCTACTCGACCCGCGCTCCGCGGAGACGTTTGCTCTCACGTCCAAGCGGATCGAGCGCCGGCTCACCTTCGAGGGGCCCCTCCAGTTCGAAGAGGGCAACGCAAGTCTCGAGCCCAACGGTGGGCGTGGCCGACCGCTCAACCCGCGAGGGCGGACGGGGCTCGCGGGCCGCGGGCTGCTGGGCAAGTGGGGACCCAACCACGCGGCCGACCCGATCGTCACGCGGCTACACCCAACGACGAACCAGCTGCAGGTGGTGGTCGTCAAGCGTACTGATGGCTCCGATGAGTGGTCGCTGCCAGGTGCGTTGATTGCCACTGATGACCTGTCTTGCATGCAAGTGCTCACCACAGCGCGCGGCATGGCCGATCGCTCCCAGGGCGGCTGATCCGCGAGGGCGAGACGCTGGCGCAGGCGCTGCGCCAGGCCTTTGAGCCGCAAGCCGGCCTCGCGCAGCGCGCAGCGAACTACCGTGGCCAGCCGCGGGATCGGACGCGCCTGCTCCTGGACGAGCTCTTCAACCTGCCCGATGAGCTCTCGAGCGAGGATGCGCGGATTGTGTACCGCGGCTACGTGGACGACCCACGCAACACGGACCACGCGTGGATCGAGACGACCGCAGTCCACTTCCACATGTCGCGAGAGCTCTCCTCCAAGATTCGCCTGCAGTCGTACTCACACACGGGGAGCGAGTCACGGTCCGCCAGATCGTTCATGGGCATCAGGTCCGCCAGATCGTTCATGGGCAGGACCTTGCGCTCGATGAGCTCTCGAAAGGGGGCTGCCGCTCGCACAGGCGGTCCGACCAACTCGGACGAGGAGCCGGACGACGACGAGCCGGAGGACGAGCTATGGATCTCGACGGAGACACCGGCGTCGGCGATCAACTGGCGCGGTTTATCCATGCGCATCTCGGTGCTTCAGCGGATGACGGCTAAAGAGGAGAGCCCTAAAGTGGAGAGTCGTGTGTGCTGGCGCGACGTCGACGAGAATCTGACGCTGTACGCGTCACAGCAGCAGTGGGCCTGTGAAGCAGTGAAGCAGCGGCTGCTGCGCCACCAGCCTATCGACACGATGCGCCAGCTGTCGATTCGATCGCTCGGCACGACGCTCGAGCTGCGGCTGAGCTGCCACGCGGCGGAGCATGAGAGCAAGCGGGGCGGGCGTGACGAGCATGGGCGCGACAGGTGCGTTGATTGCCACTGATGGCCTGTCTTGCATGCACGTGCTCACCACAGCGTGACGAGCCTGGGCGCGACAGGCGCGACAGGAGCCGCAGTGGCTCGTTCGGAGGCAAGCTCGGGGTCGATGTGCTCGTGCGTGGGCGCTGGGTGGCCCTCGAGAGGAGCAACTCGGTCGACGAGTGCATTGAGAAGCTGCGTGCGCTCGCCCTGAAGGAGGACGTCAATGCACTGAGCGAGGAGGACGTCAAGCTCATCAGGCTGGAGGTGTCGCGCCTCTTGCTTCAGGCTGCGTGCAATGATTTCATGCGCGCGTCGAGTAACATGGTGAGCGGCAAGGGCGGGCACGCGCTCGGCGTCGCGCTGGTGGCGCGCTGGGGGCGGTACGATGTGCTCCATCAGCTGCTGATGCATACGAGCTCGTATGGAACTTCGGCGGCCGCGCGTGCGGAGATGGTGCAGGAGGCGCTGCAGGAGGCGCTGCTGCGCGTGACCGACCCTTCGTTCGACGTGCGCATCGTGGACCTGCTGCTGCAGTATGGCGCGAAGGTGTCCGAAGTGAGCCTCTCCACGCTCTTTGGAGAACTTGGCATGTCCGCCTCGGCTCTGGGTGCGCGCCTGCCGTTTGACCTGCCCGACACGACGCCGTGGCGCGAGGAGCATGTGCTCATGCTGCGCCAGCACATTGTGGGCTTCGAGTACTACGCCGCGCGCCAGAGGACCGTCCGAGCCTTCGACTTGCTGGTGTGGGGCATCTGCTGCGGCGCGGCCAGGTTCGTCAAGGTCATCTGGGAGCGCACTGTGTCTCCGCTGCGTGCGGCGCTGATCGGCCAGGAGGTCTGTCGCAAGCTGCGCGTCTCCCTCTCGGCCGAGTCGGACGAGCTCGTCAGCCTCGAGAAATGGTTCGAGACGAACGCCGTCGCGCTGCTCGACACGTTGGCCGACCAGGAGACCGCACGCAAGCTGCTCCTCACCTCAGAGGGCGACTCGGCCGAGCTGGGTACGCGCCACCGGCGCTCGTCCCTCTTCGAGGTCGCGGTCGAGCTTGAGAACAAGAAGTTCATCTCGCATCGGTACTGCCAGGCGCTCGTCGAGGAGATGTGGAATGGGCGCTCGGCCGCGTGCGGGCGCATCATGCTGCGCACGAAGCATAGCGCGCCCCTCACGCTCGTGCTCGGCCTGATCTGGCAGCTCCTCTTCTTCCCCATCCACTGGCCGTGGATCTGGACGGAGCTCAACGATCTATACCGGTGGCCCATCCGGCCCATCGCCGAGGAAGGTGCACGGCACACCCGGCAGGGGTTCGACCCTACCGCAAAAGGGCACGTGCTCACGATGCGGGTGCACCGGTACGAGCATCTCGTTGGGCTGCTGCAAATCCCTCTCGTCAAGCGCGTGCTCGACATGGTCTCACACTACGCGTTCACCGGCCTCTTCGTGTGGGTCTCCTTTCTGCCGCTCTGCCAGCCCCTGTACACGGCACACCTGGTGCTCTTCATCTGGGTCGTCGCCAAGGCATACCAGCTCGCCCTCTTCGTCGCCACGGTCCAAGGATGGGGTCGCAAGTACAGCGTGTACAAGTGGGTTGATGCGCTCACGATCGTCTCGCTCCTCGCATTCTTCGCTTGCGCTCTCTGGTTTCGGCGTGGCGACCCTTTTGCATCTCTGACCGCAGCCGAGGCGACCGATCTGATCGCGTTCCTCGACCTGCGCGCCGACGGGCGGATCCGTGCACGCCATGACAGCCTGCCCGGCCAGTCGCAGAGCGAGCACTACTTCCTGCAGCACGGCGGCGGCTGGCAGCACGGCGCGCCAGCGGGCAACTGCGGTTGGACGGTGGCGACCGAGGTGCTGCGCACGCTGCTCGCGATCGCCGCGCTCCCCATCTTCTTCAGCCTGACCGAGATCTTCTCCGTCTCGGAGACGCTCGGCGCGCTGATCATCGCCGCCTCTCGCATGGCGTACGATCTGCGCTTCTGGCTGCCGCTCGTCATCGTGATCGGATCGGGCTTCGGCGTCGCGCTCAACCTGCTGCTGCCCCACTACCAGTCCGAGCATGGCGCGGGTCCGCTCCACCCTTGGTTCAACCAGGAGCTCGATGTATCAGCCGCGGGGCCCTTCTTCGCCCCCTTTTGGGCTACCTTTGGCTACTTCAACCCGGCCGAGATCGCCGGCTCCCCGGGCAGCGCCCTGGTCGCGCCCTTCTTCCTGTGGCTCTACTGCCTGCTCGTCCTCATCCTCTTCGTCAACTTGCTGATCGCCATGTTCAACGCACGCTACTCGGAGGTCGTCGACGCGTCGCGTGAGCACATGAATATGAACAAGGCGCTGTCGGTGGCCGTCTTCTTGCTCCAGCACCCGATCCCCGCGCCCTTCATCCTGCTCGTGCTGCCCATCGACTTTGTGATGACGTGGCCGCGTCTCCGTGCGTCGTGGAAGCGCGTGGCGCAGGCGAGCCTTGAGGCGCAGCGCCTTCGACAGGCGATGCAGCAGCGCGCCGCCTCCGGGGAGAAGGCGGACGGGCCGAGGACAGGGACGTCCGCCGCCGGGCCGCCCGAGCTCAAGACGCGGCTGCGCCTTGTGCGTGAGCAGTCGCTCGAGGACATTTCGAAGACGCCTCGCCGATTCTTCCGCGCGCACTCGGCCAACGGCATGCGCCCCTTTGAGCAGGACAAGCGCACCGTCTTCACGCGGCCCGAGGCCAATGCCGTCGAGCGGCGCGCGCTCCAAAAGCTCCTCGTGATGCAGCGCACGATCGCGGAGCGCACGGAGCGCGAGGCAGGGCGCCTCTCGTCGCGCGGCCAGCTGTCGCGGGAAGAGGCTCAGCTTGTGACGCACAAGCTCGAGTCGATCTCGGCGATGCTCGAGGCGCGGCTCGAGTTTGGCGGCATGCACGGCGCGGGCGCTGCGGCTGCACCTCCTCCTCACCCGGGCGTCCCCGTGCCCAGGGACGGCGCCATTCCGACCATCAACGGCCGCAAGACACTTCCCCCCTTGTCTTGCGGCCGGAAGTGCATTCGCGACCCTAACCAACTGGAGTCGAAGCTCGCGGCACGAGAAGCGTCGCGCTCCGCGGCCACTCGTCGCATGCCAGGTGGCGTCTTCGCCCGCGCTCGCTGGCCAGCCGCCTCGCCGCACGGTGATGGCGCCGTGATGGGCGCTGTTCCGGGCGCCGTGATGGGCCGCACGGCGGCGGCGGCGGCGGCGGACGATGCGCAGCAGCTCGAGGAGCTCAGTGAACTCGAGGAGCGCGTGGGCGCCCTCGAGTCGACAATGGGCGCCGTGCAGGCCACGCTGCACGAGATCTCGCTGCACGAGATCTGCTCGGAGCTCAAGCGGCTATCCGCGCTCATCACGGCGCTCAACAGCCCCACCCATGGCGCCATGTTGGGCGACGAGGCGCGCGATCCGCTCAACACGGCGCGTGTCCCGGTGATGGAGCGTCAACTCGATGGGTTGCGTGAGCAGCTCGATAGCCTGCTGGCCGTGCAGCGCGCCACGCGCGTCATGAGCGCGGCGGAGCGCGCCGAGGCCGAGCACTTCGAGAGGCAGCTAGCGATACTCCGCCTCGAGCAGGAGCAGGCAGCGGTCCGGCAGCAGGCTGAGTATCGGCGCGAGGCCGAGTACCGTCGCGCTGCTGCTGCTCGCCTCCAGCCCGGCCTCGACCCCTACGCGGCCCAGGTGGGCTACCGGCAGGCGCGCGCAGATCTCGATCCCACGCAGATCTCCCGCAGATCCCCCGCAGATCTCGATCCCACGCGCATCGCACCCGTGAGGGGGAGCGCCGCACCGGTGAACGCTGCACCCGTGAGCGCTGCACCCGCACCGGACCAGCAGCGGCAGCAGCAGGAGACACAGCAGCTAGTCAAGGCCGCGGTGCTCGAGCCGCTTAAGTGGCCTGGGCGTGGTCGGTGAACGGCGAGCCGCACCAGCACGACGTGATGAACGTTAGTGAGTTATGTGCGCTGCTGCCGCTGCCTTCCGGCCAGCTTCTCCGGCTCGCCGCGCTACACAGCTCGCAACGCCACTGCCGTTCACGGTCGGCCTTCGTGGCACCTCCCCGCCCCTCGTGTTGCGCAGCGTCAACCCCCCTTCGCTCGCTCTCGTACATACTTGTTTTTAGTACTCGTACTTGTTTTTTAGTTGTGTACGGCCTACTAACAGCGACCGTGTTCGGTACTACAGCCGAGCTCGTGGAACGCCTTTAGTTGTGTTCGTCGGTAGTACGGTACTTGCACTGTATAGCGTAGGCACCGCATGGCAGTGCGGAGTACCGCAGTACAGGCGGTGTGTACACGCTCGACTCACGACTCAGTAGTACGTAACGACGACCGCTCCAGCTAGACAAGACCGGGACACGCTCGATCCTCGAAGCTCTATACTCTAACCGGATCAACCATCAACCGTTCTTGTACGGTAAGGCCTACGGACACGTCGACATCGAAGATGTTACGTGTGAACACCAAAGAATTCGCTACTGCTCATGATCGCTGACCTTGTGCCGAAAGCGACCGTCCAGCAGCCTGCAGATTCCCTATGGCGCGCAACAGGAACGCTCTGCGTTTCACCTCACGGCATCGTTTCATTACGTACGGGCACGTGGCGTGGGGCGCCGCCCCTAGCTTCAGTGCTCTCCGCCTCGCCCTCCGCCCTCGACTCGGCCCCATCCCTCGCGCCGGCTGCAGCAAGCGGGTGGTTGCCAAGCCCATCGAGCCCGTCATTATCCGCGAGCGCTACACCGCTACGTGAGTAGCGCCCGCCGCGCACGCCGCCGCGCGACGGCGTGCATGCAAAGAGCCTCGACACGTAGTCGCTCAGAGACGGCTTGACCGCGACGGCGGCCTCCTCCTCGGCCAGCGACCTTCCGCGCGTTCGCTCTTGGTCCACCTCGGCCTCGAGCGCGGTCACGCGATCGCGAAGCAGCTCCCTTTCCCTCTTCTCTGCGTGCGCAGTCGCCTCGGCGGTCGCCATCGCTGCGCTGCGTGCCGTTACCTCCGCCTCGAGGCTTGTCAACCGCTCGCGCAGAGCCCTCTCACGATCGTCAGCCACTTGCAACTTCCGCTTCAGGGCAGCCGCCTCGATAGCCGTAGCCGAGTTCGCGATGAAGTCTTGCTTCGCAGCCTCGACGGCGGCCTCGGCGGCGGCGCTGGTGGCGGCCTTGTGCTCCGCTAGGGCGGCCTCGAGCGTCGCCACGTGTGCGGCTGCCGCAGAGGCCAGGGCTTGGGCCGCCTCAGCCGCCGCCGCCTCCCTCTGCTGGTCGTACGCGGCCGCCGCTGCAGCGGCGGCGGTGGCCGCCGCTTGCCGCTCCGCTGCCACCGCGTCAGCCACCGCCGCGGCAAGCGCCGCCTCGCTCTGCGCGGCTGCTGCAGCGAGCGCGGCGCTCTTCTCGGCTGCGGCTCTTGCGGCCACCTGTGCGGCCGCCTCCTGCAGAGCACCCACGCGCTCACGCAAGGGCGCCGTCTCGGACACAAGCTGTGCCGCCTGCGCCGAGGACTCGCTCGCTTCCTGCTCGGCCGCCGCTAGACGCTCCTGCATTGCCGCCTTATCCTTGGCCACCTCCTTGAATGCCGTTTCGAGCTCCTGTACACGCTCCGCCGCCGCCACCATCTTCTGCGCCACCGCCTCCGACGCCTCCGCAATCTGCGCATCCGCGAGCCGCCGCATCGTCCGCATCGCCTGTTTGCGCTCCTCGAGCTCCGCCTCCATCCGGCTGCGCTCTACCTCCGCCGCCGCCGCCGCCGCCTCCCACGCAGCCTGCTTGTCCGCCGTCGCCACCTCGAGGGACTCATTGGCGCGCCTCGCCTCCGCCGCGAGCCTTGCACCAGCCGCTTGGGCGACTGCGAGGCTCGCTTCCAGCTGCGAGGCGCGCGCGATGGAGGCCTGCGCCTTTGCCTCGGCCGCCGCCAGCACCGCCGCCGTCGCCGCCCTCTCCTTGGCCAACGCCGCTTCAGCCGCCGTTTCTTGCGCGGCTTGCTCCTCGAGCGCCTCCTCTGCTGCGGCGAGCTGCGACAAGCTGGCCGCTGCCTTCGCCTCCGCCTCTTCTAGGGCCTTGCGCAGTTGCTCATGGGTCGCCGCAGACGCTCGAAGCTGCTCCGCCGCCTTCTCGTGCGCCTCCGCCAACGCACGCTGCACTGCCGCCTGCTGCGCGCTGCCCGTGGCTGCCCTGTCCGTCTCGATCGCCTCCTCTTGCGCCGCGAGCGCTCCTTGCAGCGTCGCCTCCCGCTGCACCGCCTCGGCTCGCTCCGTTGCCGCGCGCTGCAAATCTGCCTTCTGCTGCTCCGCCAGCTCCTTTAGGGACCCAAGCGCCGAAAGCGCTTCGCTGAGCTTCTCACCTGTGGCATCGGCCGCTTGCTTCGCCGCCGCGTGAGCCTCCTGTGCGGTCCTCAACTCCGCGGCCACCCACTCCTTGGCCTTGGCCTCGGCCGCCGCGGAGGCCTCTGCTGCAGCTGCGAGCGCCCTTGCATGCTCGGCCATCATCTCATGGACCGCCGCCTCCTTTTCTGCCACCGCCGCCGACGATGCCTTTTCCGCAGCTGCCGCTGCCGCCACCGCCACCGCCGCCTCCACCGCCGCCTCCTTGTCTGCCGCCGCCGCCGCCGCCGCCCGCTCCACCGCGGATGCAACAGCTGCCTCGATCGTCGCCTCCTCGTCTGCGGCTGCCGCCGCGTTTGCGGCCACCACCGCCGACACGCGCACTTGCATCAGTTGCGCCGCCATGTCCGCCTTCGCCTTTAGTGCAGCGCGCAACTTTTGCATCAGCTGCGCCTCCGCGTCCATCTTTGATGCTAGCGCCTGCCCGAGCTGTGCACGCACGCTCGCCAGCTCATCCTGCTCCTTCGCCAGCTCCTTCGCCAGCTCCTTTGCCAGCTCCTTTGCACTTCCACGCTCCTCCGGGCTGTACATTTGGCGGAGTGCAGTTCTTGCTGTGCTCGAGCCCTCCTCTATTTCCTCCTCCTCCTCCTCCTCGCCCTCTTCAGTTTCCTCCTCCTCTCCCTCCTCCTCCTCCTCTCCCTCCTCCTCCTCGGGAAGCTTTTCAGCCGCCAATTCTTTGAGCTTCTCGGCGAGCCCGGCCTTCATCTTCTCAGACCCATCCTTGAGCTTCCCGGTCAGTTTGCCACTCTCCTCCTTCCATTTTTCAGCAGCCTTCTGCGACTCCTCCTTGAGCTTCTCTTGGGCCCTTTGCGCTTCCTCTTTGATCTTCTCCGCCGCCTTCTCGGCCGCGGCTCGCACGTTTGCGAACATGGACGCACGCGCCCGTACAGAGCTGACCTTTTCGCAAACGTAGCCGACCTTTTCGCAAACGTGGTCGAGGCGTTGCGCGGGCGCGGCAGCGCGTATCATTCTGAGCTCTTTTCGCAAATATGGCTTTGGGCTTTTGAGAAACGGTCAGCTCCGAACCGGCTCGCGAACGCACTCGCACGCCGCCACAATCCCAAACTGTACAAACTGTGGATCCGTCAGTGTTCGTCGAAAAAACTGGGGAGCTCGATGTTTCCAAATGGGAAGAGTTCGAAGCTCCCATTGCCGAAAGGACATCTCCGTCGGCGCAGGTTCGCGGAGACTCCGTCGGCTCACCGGCGTTTGCGTTTGGGCTTTCCGCACCGCTTTCGCATCGACGACGTCACCACGCGTTCATGAGAGCCACGCTCTTCCTCGCGTTGGTGGCCTCGGCCACGGGCGTGATCCTCAGAGGCCCGAGTGTCGTCTCTGATACGTACATCAGGAACCTCTACCCGACCTGGAACTTAAACACCGAAACTCAAGCATGGTGGGACGGCCCATTGACGATCTCGGCCACACAGGTCATCTCAGGCGTCACTACTGACACGTCCGCCCTCCTGATCAAGTTCGACTTGCGCTCTTACGTCGGTGCCACGCTCGTGCCTGGCAAATCCGCCTGGCTCAACTACTTTGTGTCCGACGCGGGCAACAACGCCTCGCTCCGCGAGCTCGTCGTTCCATGGAGTGAGGTGCGCACGCCGACCGCAAAGACGCGCGCACTCCCCTCACAACCGCGTGCGGCACCCTGGCTGAGACCCCTTCCCGCTGACGCGTCCCTCTCCGCCCCTCCCTGCTTTCGACAGTCCACAGTCACGTGGAACAACCTCCCATTCGCATCGGCATCGTGGAGGCCCACCAACGTTCCCAGTGGAACCACCGGAACCTTCCCAGGCGTCCTTGGCTGGAATAGGTTTGACGTGACCTCCTCGGTTGCCGCGTGGCTCGCGGGTAGCCGTGTGAACAACGGCTGGATCGTGTTGCCCACTGGCGGCACCAACGGAGTCGGGGTTGAGATGACGAACTCTCTCGACGCCTCGCGAACCCCGTACCTCGACTTCGAACCGTTGACGCCGCCTTCGGCGCCGCCTCCTCCTCCCTCCCCAACGCAGCCGCCCCCCCCCCGGCATTTTCGTACGTGTTCAACGGCGAGAACTCGAGCTACACGGGCGGCTGCCAGTCGACGTGGATCCGCTCCGACAACCCCGACTACATCGGCGCCCAAGACACGGGCCTGTGGTGGGACGGGAGCAGCTCCACCGGCCACTACGACTCGGTGCTCGTGCAGTTCCCCGACATCATCGGGTCCGGGCCGAACCAGCTGCGCCCGCACGAGTACATCCAACGCGCGACGCTCCGGTACAACGTGGACGAAACATTCTCGGCCAACGCGCCGGGCGCCTCCGCCCAGCTGCACGAGATCTCGAAGGAGTGGAGCGCAAACTCCACCACGTTCCGCACCTTTGCGGGTGCGCAAGGCCTCAACGAGGCCGAGTACCGCACGCCAGCGATCACGACCGCGCTCGCGAATCGGACGGGCTGGTTCGAAATCGACGTGACGGCGAGCGTCCAGAGCTGGGTCAACGGCGTCGGCAACAACGGCTGGATCTGGATGCCATCGCCGCAGTATCTCGGTGGATCTGGCGATGGCTCCTCGATGCGCGCGTGCAACGCGCCGCCAAACGTTCGCGTCAACCTGGTCGTGCTCGCGGCGCAGCAGCCGCCCAGGCCGCCCTCGCCGCCCGCGCGGCCGCCGCCGCCGCCGCCCTCGCCCTCGCCGCCGCCCTCGCCGCCCCGCGCCCCGCTCACGGTCATGACGATCCGCAACGCTGAGCACGCGTGGCTGCGCATGATAGCTGCGGACATCAACTACGGCACCGCCACCGAGGTCTTCTGGGACGGAAATTCAGCGTGCGCGGCCACCGGCGCACAAACCCTTCTCTCTGCCCACGTGGTCGGCTCAGCTGCATGAGCTGCTGCTCCCAACGGCCTCATCCGATGTCGATGCGCTCCTGTGCTCACACGTGTGCATGCCTCTCCTCCCCTGACTACACTGCTTGCCCGCAGGACCGATGCCGATTTCGTGCTGATGAGATTCGACCTGAGCGCGCTCTCTGGCATGGCTCCCATCTCCCGCGCGCTCTTCCGCTACACCGTGTCTAACGTTGGCGACCAGGCGGAGATGCACGAGTTCCGCCGCGGCTGGAATGCGAGCACCGTGACGTACAACAACCTGCCGATGCCCACGCCCCCTTGGCCCTTTTCTGCGGCGGTCATCGAGACGCTCTGGGGCCCGTCCGTCAACGACCTGGCTGGCAACGTGGCCACGCAAACCGTCGACGTGACGCCGAGCGTCAACAGGTGGCTCACGGGCACGCCCAATCACGGCTGGATCTTCGTGCCCTACTTTGGCAACGGGTGCGGCATCCGCACCGCAGCCTGGGCTACGGTTGCGGAGCAGCCGGTGCTCGAGGTGTACTTCGACGCGCCGCCCGCGCCGCCGTTTCCGCCCGCCCCGCCTCATCCCCCTCCGAGCCCCTCTCTGCCGCCGCCTCGTGCGCCGCCGCCCCCGAGCCCCTCTCTTCCGCCGCCCCCACCCCCGGCATTTTCGTACGTGTTCAACGGCGAGAACTCGAGCTCCACGGGCGGCTGCCAGTCGACGTGGATCCGCTCGGACACCCCCGACTACGTCGGCGCCCAAGACTCGGTAGTAACTTGGGACGGAAGTAGCTCCGTCGGCCACTATGACTCGGCGCTCGTGCAGTTCACCGACATCATCGGGCTCGGACCGAACCAGCTGCGCCCGCACGAGCAGATCCAACGCGCGACGCTCCGGTACTACGTGGACCTCGAGTGGAGCGCTCCAGCTGGCGCCGGCGCTCGCAGAGAACTGTTCTCCCCGTTCCTCGACTTTACAACGCTATTCGCCTCGCCCAAGAGCGGTATCCTAAGCGACCCGACCATCAGCCAGGATGCCGACCCGGCATCCATTGAGCGGGCTGCTCACAAGCACGTCCCAGGAGAGCACCGGAGACTTTTCTTGCATAGGCATCACCCCCATCACCCGCATCACCCCCATGCCCCACACACGCATACCCCCCATATGCATCTTCCGCCGCCATCCCCCCCCTCCACCACTGGCGCCACCGCCCAGCTGCACGAGATCTCGAAAGCGTGGAGCGCAAACTCGACGACGTTCCGCACCTTCGTGGGTGCGCAAGGCCTCAACGAGGCCGAGTACCGCACGCCAGCGATCGCGACGGCGCTCGCGAACCGGGCGGGCTGGTTCGAAG